>CAUYQG010113621.1:0-70109 GCA_963574415.1 Tarsius wallacei
TAATACAGAGAAGAAGCAGGGCAGGGAGTTGATGTTAGCAGTTACACTGGACCACCCTGTTCACACCTACATCTACAAATACCCTGGGAAGCATCACACTGCCCCAGTACCAACAACTTCCAACCCGGTGTTTGGTTGTCAAGATGTTCCTCTATTGCCATTGAAGGGCGCAGGGAATAGTCAGAAGGGCCCCCCCCCCACAAGATGGCGCCGAATACTACAGGGCCACATGGAAACAACAAAGGCCCTAAGTTCCAGCTTCCCCCATACGATTTCTCATGCGCGAATTTCAAACTTGCTAGCCAACAATCTCCTCCTATGACAAATCAGCCTTATAATACCCTCCAATAGTAATCTCGGCCCGCCCTATTTCCACTCTGCTCTACCCAATAGAATGCTAGCACGACCTCTTCCTGCCCTTGCTAAACTAATAAATACAGCACCTCCCTGCATAACTCTCTCTCTCTCTCTCTCTCTCTCCCTCTACCTCTGTAGCCGCCACTTTAATAAATCTCTTGGTCCCCAATGGGTGTGGAGTTATTACTGGTGCCCAAGTACTTTCAGCCATCCAAAGGCATTAGATGGACAGTTGTGAGTGTAAAAAGAAACAGCAAGCTTCATGTTGGCTTCAGAAGCCAGAATTAAGTCTAAAAGCAGTCACCAGGGGAAAATGTCAATTGTTTTATTTTAAATTCAACATAGTATATGTGACAGACAAAGAGTGAACAAAGATGTGCAGACACTGTGTAGAGTCATTTTTTTCATATACTATTCACTTCACCAGGAGGATAGCATGCAGCTGACAAGAAATGAGAATGAATATTTCCTTCTAACACTGACTATTAAATTCTATATAGGTACATAACAAAGCATGGAATATACAAAGGGTTTTTCTCAACTTGTTTAAGACATTTAATCAGCATTCTCTAATTAATCAACACACATCAAGAAAATAAAAAGCCAATCATTGTAGCCCTCACTACCCAAGTGGGAAAACTGAGAGAAAAGACACATTTATTCAAGGTCAGGAAGGATTGATGGCAAGGCAAGAAACAAAGGTCATATCTCTGCTCCTTTTCGAAGTCCACATTGCTAATCTTAAACACCTGACAACGACGGAAAGGAATTACACAGTTCAGAATACTTGTGTTGCACTTGAATTTAATTTCTATTACCCTCTCCGCCTCACTCTCTCTCACCCCAGGTATCATCAGTTGTATTTATTCCAACTGGTTTCAACAAGCTGAAACATTATTTACTGGGAACTCAGGTATGAGAGGTGTAAATTAATAGGTCCCAAAGTAAATTAAACCCAAAAGTGACCCAGGCCCTTGGAAAGTTAAGCCTTCAATTCACTGCAGTGTTAGAGAAATTTAGACTTGTAATACCAGAAATTATTTTTTAATAAAAAATACTGAAGACCAGTGATAAAACTTTATTCTTTCACTAAGTACTTAAGAGTATACACATAGGTAGAATGATAATTTATCACATAAATTGGGATAAATTTTGAAAGTGAGAAAGGTCTTATTAGTTATTATGTCCAGAAAGTAAATAAAAACTAGCACTGCCTGAACAAACTTTGTCAATCTATACCTTCAAATGTTTCATGATTATTGCAATATACCCTCTTGTTAAACAATGTGTAGGCACACTTGTACCCTTGGTCAATATCCACATCATGCTTTATTAGTTTATCTCTACATATTCACTAGCGTATAGCCCTTCACTCTAGGAATTCAAATTTAGATAGTGTGTTAGCTTCCTACTGCTGCTATTAAAAAAAAAGAAATACTACAAAGGAAATGGCTTTAAACAACAGAAATGTATTTTCTCTCAGTTCTGGAGGTTAGATGTCTGAAATCAAGGTATTAGTAAGGCCACTCTTTCTCTGAAGGTTCTAGGAGAGAATCTGTTTTGTGCTGTTCTCTTAGCCTTTGGTGTTGCTGGCAATCCTTGGCATTCCTTGGCTTGTGGGCTTTGCTCCAATCTTTGTTCCATTGCCATATGGTGTTCTCCCTATTTGACCATGTCTGCATCTGTTCCACCACCCTAATGACCTATCTTGACTTGATTGCATCTGCAAAGATTCTATTTCCAAATCAGGTTGCATTCACAGCTACCAGGGGTTAGGACTTCAACATGTCTATTTTTGGAGGTATGCAATTTAACCCATAACAGATATCAGCAAAATTGAGTTGCCTCCAAAGTGTACTATTTAGTCTTACTATTATTGACATTTCTTGAACAAATGAACCTTTAGAGAGGCCAGAAAGAGGTTACTGAAAGAGGACAGTGGAGACGTGCAGAGCACTGAGAAGGTTATTCCACAAGGTTCAATCCATCATGGAGCAAATTAGTCTTTAGAAATACAAAATACCTTCTTTACGGCATATACCATTGGATAAAGTTTCTGTAAATTCAGGCAACAAAACTTTTAAATATTCCTTGGTTATTGTGATAGAAAAAAATGCCACATTTGTTTTCAAATAGCTCTTGGAAAGGCTGGTGATCAGATGCTGGTGGCTGTGAGCTCCAGTGATGCAAAACAGGAACACGTGGCCCCTGCACTCACCTTCACAGTGCACAGCTAAATATATTTGCTGATGTGTTTGATAAATTATTCATGTGATTTCGTCTAAAAAGCAACATGGCCATTTAGTGCTTATCAGATTTACTTCCTCTTTGCCATATTCTTTTTTTTCCCCCAAACACCTGAGAGAAATCATTGCAATGTCTTCCTGAGGTATCGTTAGCAGCTCCATGCTGTCATTTCACTGGTTATATTATCCAGAAGTAAGTTAATTATTTGCTGGAGTGAAATATATGGTATGAAGTAAAATCAGAGATGAATTGTTATCCAGAAAAAGCAAAAATGAACGAGGGAGAAAATATTCATGCCTTCAGGCATTTGTTTATGTTTATAGAGTGTTTCACATTTTATTGTTCAAGCTTATTCCACCAAGATGCTTTGGGTTTTGTTTCTGTAATTCATAGAAGAGTGCATTTGAAGACTGTTTGTTTATTCACAGAGTGACATACAAAAACCTGTCTTTCAAATCCACTATTAAAATACCAGGGTGTGAGATCATTGTAGATTCATCATATTTTATTGGAAAAAAACAGTTATTATTTTAAGCTCCATAGTATTTCACTATTATTTTATAGTATGTTTAGATCTCATTAAAATAGAACCCTCTTTTTTGTCCAGAAAACATCACATTTCTAAAGGGTTTGTTTACTTATGCAAATATGTGCTGCATACTGTATAGTAATGTTTGAATTATGCGTGCCTTCAATATCAATGGTCATCTTGCCTTCGTGCATTGGAAGGATTATATTTTATCTTGCATTTTCACATGTCTCTATGTGGATTAAGAATGTTTCAAATTAAGGGGTAGGAGTGCATTTTAACTATTTTAGGTTTGAAAAAGGGGGATTAAGAGAAATCTGATTGATAATAAAACCAATGATGTGATTTCAGGTCCTGCCATGACAAGTTAAAAAAGAGAGTCATGACCTTAATCTAAAATGGAATGCCTAAAACATTAATCTTTAAATGCCATCAAATGTCACATGTCGTTCTTAACTCATATTACAACTCCTTTATTCCTAAATATCTTGGCACTTGCAGTAAAATGTATATCTAACATTTATAGCCATCTTGACCCACTTTCCTAGTACAGTCTTTTTATGTTAATAGAGACTGATGTGTGAGGAATCAGCCAACTGATCTAATTCAGACATCGGTATTACTAGTGCTTCTTCTTTCTATTACTTTATAGTTACATATTTGTTATCCCCAATGCCTCTTTAGCTCTTAGAGATGTTTATGTCAAATACGATCACCTTAGAAGTATTCTACTAGAATATTTGTGTTGTTCATTTGTCATATAGGAAGTCAATAATGACCTCAGTAAAGGTTCAGATGGAGTCACTGAAGACCAAACTTTTGTACATTCTGCTAATTCTCTTTAGCTAACACTTTCTTATATCCTCTATTATGGGCTTGATCCCTTGAGCTATTATTGCATTAAGAGCTACTGATAGAGGGAATAGACCTCAGTAAATGTTCAGATGGAGTCACTAAAGACCAAACTTTCGTACATTCTGCTAATTCTCTTTAGCTAACACTTTCTTATGTCCTCTATTATGGGCTTGATCCCTTGAACTATTATTGCATTAAGAGCTACTGATAGAGGGAATAAGGAAAGGAATGAAGGATCTGCATCAGGTTAGAGAGCCATGGGGCTTGGTAAGTTGGTTATCTCCACGCTTATATTTATCTACCCTCTGTAACTTATGGAAGAGATGTCATTTGTGCATGTTTCATAATGCTATGCAATGACTCTAAGCTGTGTTTTTTGTTTTTTGTTTTGTTTTGTTTCATAAAAACCCTTTTTGCCTCAACTAGTGGAGGATTGTTCCATAAACTGGCGACACAGAAGAAACCAGATCTCAGTGGAACCTGGCTAGAATACATATTATGAGCTCAGGGTGTTGCATGTGAGTAACTATAATAATAGAATATTAATAGCCAATATTTATCATGTGAGACAATATCCTAAATATGTGACAGGCATTATTGCACCAGATTCTTATAATAATCCCCTTAAATAGGTATTATAATTGCTTCTAGTTTAGAGATAAAAATATCAAAACAAGGAGTTGATCCCAGCAGTCTGATTTTAGAACAAGTCTTCTTAACTGGGTTAATATTAGTAGAGAACCAAAGAGGAAGGGGCTATATACAGGTGCTAATCCATGCAGTGGTAAGGGCTGGAGAATGATAACTGAAGCATTAGGATCACAGGAGGGTCCTTGAATCTGATGTCTATATCTCGCACATTTGTTTGACCTATTTCCAACCACCACAGATGCTATAGGTCTTCCCCACAATCATTAATATGTCTTTCTAGTTTTTAACCCAAAAGTACACAAAATGAGAATTATAGACATGGATAGGGAGAATGTACAAGAATTGCAAAAATACAAATAAATAGCTAGGAGACAAATTGATGTTAGTCTCAACCCAAATTCAGACTTCAAAAAATGCTTCAATACTGTATGAAAGAATTAGATGTTTTTAAAAATATAGATCTCTGCAGCCCACAAAGGAGTACTTCTGGTTCCATGTAAGGTAGAGTTAACTCCTCCCAAAGCAGCCTAAGATTTCTTAATCTGGGGGGCTTCATGTGATAGCCAATTGTGCAGAAGCCAAATCTATATTCCTGGTGATCCCCAAGAAATATATTTTTGTCTGATACATTCACTAAATGAATACTTGACAGTGATGTCATCATTTGAAAGTCACTGCGAACCAACACAGCCCAAGCTCCTCATCCCTACTCCAAGAGCTACTACACATCATAATATTCCCCATAAAAAGGGGGGGTTCAAGAATCACACAGAGAATGACAAAAATATGAGTTGCACAAAAGAAAAATGAATAGGAAAAAAATTAAACATAAAATTTATGGAGCAGAAAAATGGATTCTTCTCTTGATCATTTTTAGGGTGAAAAAAGAGAGAGATGATGATGAGGATAATGTTAATGCTACTTATTTGCTGAATACTTAGTGTGCTAAGCATGACAGTAGACATTGAAGCCTCACAGTTAGCAATTATTTATCCCATTTTTAGGTAAGGAAACTAAGGCTTAGAGAGGCAAAACCACTTGTCTAAAGTCCCATAAACATGCTTTCACGAGCAGGACTCAAGTCTAGCTTACCGTTACTCCAAAACTTGCATTCTTCACTGCTAAACTACACTACTTTTGAATAGATGATAATGATTGGATTCTAACTGTTGCCGGAAATCATACACAAAACTGCATCTCCCACTCAATTAGTATGATTTAAGAATGCACTGGGGACCTGCCATGGACATTCTTAGGGATAATGGTTACTGTGTAGACTGTCTAAACTTTAATGGTCTCTCATATCTCATCCGTGAAGCTCCACAGAGGTCTGATTAAGCGTGCTATGTGTTTACAACTATCTGGGCCTAAGGGATTCAGAAAGTATTTACCCAAAGCTAATGTAAAAAGTATCTTGTTTATCTTTCTTAAGGAATTAGTCCATTCCCTGCTGAGTTTAGAGTAGAGAGTGAAGTCAAAGACCACAGCATCTGAGAAATGAAACATTAAAACTAGGATGACCATTTTAAGTATATCAGGTTTGAATTTTAGTTATGCAGAAAAATAAGCTATAAATAAACTATTACGTTTGTCTTCTAAAATTTCTTGCAGGCTATTGAAAGTAGGCCTTTTTATAAATTATGAAATGGTAACCCGAGTGCTTTTGTAAAGTGGAGTCCTGGGAGCTTTGTACACAAATGCTGTTTGCTGACAGGCTGTGTTAGCAGAATCTCCAGGAACTACCTCAGACAAAGGCCTGAGGATTGAAACACATTTTAAATCACCCCCTTCCCACTTTATGTTTACTTCCTTTCTCTCTCCTTATTTGTGATAATAAAACCCTAGACTATAGCCTAGAAATCTAATAACTGAAATTACACATATCCTCAGGTTTCCACAATGCCTTGCTTGTCCACAGATTTGCTAACTATGATCTGAATTGTTTGTATCCTCCCACATTTCAACTGCTGAAATTCTAACCCTCAAAATAGTGACATTAGGAGGCAGGGCCTTTGGTAAGCCCTACTCTCATGAAAGGGATTAGTGCTATATGGCAACAAAGAGCTGCTTGTCCCTTCTACCATGTGAGGATATAGCAAGAAGACCGCCACCTAAGAAACAGGAAGAGGGTCCTCAACAGATACCACATCTGTTGGCACCTTGAACATGAACTTCCCAGCCTTCAGGACTGTGGGCAGTACATATCTGTAATTTACAAGCTACTCAGTACATGGTATTTTGTTATAACAGACTGAACAAAGGCAATAGGGAACTTCAGAGAGCATATTATTGCTAAACATAGGTAATGTCAGAAATAAGCAACTCTCCACAGCCTGTCAGACAGGTGTACCTTTCTCCTGAAAACCAGAGGTATAAGGAAAATACTGTGGTAGACACGAAGAGGCACTGCCAGCTCCTTCAAATAAGACTTACAGAGAACTAGGGAGTGTCATCTGCAAACAGCCTGTAGCTGTCAGCTTCTCCAGGGTTGTCCGCACCCACCAGCACAGAGCTTCCTCACCCAAGGCCACGAGCTCTGCTGGGCAGCCACATCTAGTGACTGGTGGGGTGAGCGTCTAAAGGCCTGTTTCCATTCTTTCCACCTAGTACAGAACGATTCTGACAGAAAATATTCACTTGAAGGCTCAGCATGGCCAGCATCTCAGTTGATCTTCTTCCCTACTTCTTTTCTTAGGTGTTGATCCTCAATTAATGAATATATTTGATCAAAATTTCATCATAGCACTGCAGCAAATATCTAACATTTCTTGAGTACTTAGGATGTGTCAGGAAAACTTCTTAGATTTATTTGCATCATCTTATTTCCTTCTACCAACAATATTACACATTCGTTTTATTAATACTCCCTTTCATAAGTGAGGAAACAAACCTGGCCATCACAGATTTAGACTTTAAACCCAGGTTGCTTGACTCCAAAGCATTGGTTTTTAACCACTGAATTTGTTGTTTGTTTGTTTGTTTTGATTCAGGGTCTCACTCTGCATCCTAGGCTGGAGTGCAGTAGTTCGATCACAGCTCATCCTGGCCTTGACCTCCTGGGGTCAGGAGATCCTGTCACCTTACACTCCCAAGTAGCTGGTACTACAGGCGTGAGCTACTATGTCCAGCTAATGTTTCTCTTTTTTGTACAGACAAAGTTTTGCTATGTTGCCCAGGCTGATCTCAAACTCCTGGGCTCAAGCAATTTGCCCACCTTGGCTTCCCAAAGTACTGGGATTGCAGACGTGAACCGCCATGCCCAGCCTTAACCACTGAGTTTATTAACTATATTTGAGCCATATTGTTGTTGCAAGTCATTTTGTTTACAGGGTATAACTAGAGGGCCTAGAACCTGAAGAAAGTTGACGAGAAAAGAAAGTTTGAAACTAAGAAAAAAATTAATCTACAAAGGTAACAGTTAAATTGGCAAAAATTTTAGTATGAAGAAGATGATCTATGGGAGATCTGAAGAGGAGAGCAGATTGTGAATATTTCTAGGCTTAAAAACTAGAAGAAAAAAAGCAAACAGCTCTCAGTATGAAGAGGCTATTTGGGAATGGAGTTTAACTAGAAACTGTAGGACTAAAGGGAAACCTAGCTGACCACTAGGTGAAATAGGACAGAATGAAGAAAAGAAAGCTTCCTGAAGGTAGAGCATGGCAATTATGCAGGGCCAACAATTGCTTCCCCATATACAGTTTACAAGCCTCAGGGTATTTCCATGCTTTTTGGCTGTCAGATAGATGAGTTGGTATACTACTGAGAATCAGAAAAAGGAGCTCAGTTCTTGCTGCTGAAATGCTAGAGCAAGGTTAATAAGAATCCACAGTCTAGGGTCAATAAACCAATCGAAAACTCAAAGATCTGTCACAAATAAAAAATCAGGTTAACATTTGGGAACAGAGGAACAGAGATCCTGGAGTAAGACTGGCAAACAGAAAATGAAATTAGGAATAGAATCAGATGAACCCAGCTAAAGTCACAGCATGGAAGACAGCTAGGTCAGGGAGACTACCAGTCACAGCAGTTGCTCCTCAACCTGATGGCCCATTAGAATCACCCTGGGAGCTTTTAAATGAAAGCATGAATACCCGAGACCCATCTTCAGTGCGGATGGGCAAAAACCATCGGTATTTTTCAGACATATTTTTTCCCGATGCATAATGTGGACTGTGATCTAATGGGTTGGAGCCACAAAATATCAAAAAATAACTAGGATTCATACTTAGGCCAAAAGAGAATTGCCAGAAAAGGCAGATCCCAAGTCATGCCTAACAATGGTGGAGTCTCAGTGTTGCTTTGATGATATAAACCACCCAGTCAGCCTGCTTTACAACTCAGAACACAAACAAATGGAAAAAGTGCATGTGTGCATTCTCCTCATTGTGACCCCAAGGTGGCTTAGAGAGCAGGCCCTCATCACTCCAGGTTCTGTTGATAATGAGGCAAATGGCCATCCTGGAACTGCTAGTACAAGAATTTCACCACAGCCACCATACACACGTATTTTGAAAACAATTGAAGGTAGATTATATAAATTCATAGATGACAACTAATTTTTTTTTTGAGTCAAGAGTCACTCTGTCACTCAGGCAGGAGTGAATGATCATGGCTCACTGTAGCCTTGAACTCCTGGGCTCAGGTGATCCTCCCACTTCAGCCTCGTTGAGTAGCTGAGACTGCAGGAGCATGCCACTATGCCCAGCTTATTTTTTATTTTTTTGTATATATGAGGTCTCACTATTTTGCCCAGACTTGTTTCAAACTCCTGGGTTCAAGCAATCCTCCTACCCCAGTCTTCCAAAGTACTACTGAGATTACAGGCGTGAGCCACCGTGCCCAGGCAACTTATCTTTTTAATAGAAAAATCAGAGAAACCCCTTCGGGTCCCCTCTCACCGTGAGAGCTTTTCTGTCCTCTCAATAAATCCTGCTTACTCAAAAAAAAAAGTAAAAAAGAAAAATCAGAGAAACATAGAAAAGCAAAATTAATTGAGGTAATTTTGGCAGCAAACCACTGGTCTTTGCTCATCCAATGTTCATTCTTCTTCTTCTTCCTTAACACCAAATGTTGTGTTTAGAGGCAGAGTTATTTAATCTTGGGAAAGTTGAGTCCTTCTCTAGCTTTCCTTAGAGCAGGAATAAGAAGTTGACCGGGGTGACTATGAGGACATTTTTCTTTGTAGCTAAGAAAACAGAACCTGCAGAAAGAAAAAAAGACTTGCTTTGCTTTTCCCTTCTTGCCTGGAGTGGCAAGCACTTAGAGCAGTGGTTCTCAAGGTTTGGTCAACAGTAAAATCATCTAGGAATCCAGACCCTATTCTTCTTGAAGGCCTCTGGGTGACTTCTCAACTCCCCAGGTGATGCCATTGCACAACAAAATTGGCGAATTATAGCTGGAGATGCTAGAATTCTGTGTCTGAAAGAAATTCAGAGGCACTGATTCTCATATGAGATGTTGAACCAACCCCAGCAGTCACTTACCTTCAGACTTATTGCTATGTAAAAAGAAAAGAAAAATTCCTAACAAGTTATTGTAAGTATTCATAGCTAAAAGCATTCTCAGTAGGTACACAGCTAAAACAAAATAGGAATAACAACCAATTATAGTATCCCCAATATCCCTAGATTCAAAATGTTCCAGTTGCTCAGAAGAAATTCAACTTCAGCACTGAGGTCAAAAACAGTACTTTCATAGGTCCAAACTGAGGAGACACTGCTTGCTGTGGTGAGCGATGCCTTCAACAAAATTCCTACAACAGATAAAAAGAGAATGTTTTATAAATCTCTTTATAATATCTCCATGCTAAACATCAAAGCACAGTGCAGTAAAAGTGATTCTGGGCAAGAAGATGCAACATGTAGGGAATTTGACTTAATCCAAGGATGAAACTTTGACTATCTGGATGCTGATGCTTGTGTAATGTGGAAAGGAATAGTTGACTTACTAGCATGGACTTCTCATAAATCGGTTTAACAATCTTTTCAGGCTTCTGATACCAACAGAAACTTTTAATGTATTGATAATCACCCAATATTTACCAAATAGTACATGATAGGTTTACCTTCCATAACTTTATCACTGAATTATAAATTAATTTCAAACTCAACTTGTTACAGTTGTATTTTCTTTTTCCTTTGCATCTTCAGTTATCTTCTCAGACTATGTGCTCACTCATCCAAATAGCTTTCAAAAAAAAAAAAACTCAAAGCATTGCTGCCTTTTAAAAAGAGCAGTAGTTGCTTTAGCTGACCTTGGTCAGAACCACTCATGGGAAGTCAATGGAAAGTAGCCAAGAAGGAAGAAATGCTGGGCCCTGAAATTCAGGCATAGATGAGGGAAGGTTGTTCAGTGCTGGACCAATGAGACTCAAAAAGCTCAGACCTTGACCTGGTCATTAGGTCTCACTGAGTGATAAAACCACTATCTTTCCTAGTCATATAAGTGTGGTTCAATGCATATATGTCTCAGATATAACTGACATCAAACCCACAGTTCTACAAGTCTCTGGTCAGGCAGACATCTCCTTTTGCCTAGGCTGAAACCAAACACTGGATACATTTCTATGAGATTCTTGGGATCAGCCACTTTAATTATCTTCCCTTTCACCTCAGATTTTCTCTGAATCAGTACTCATACTTTTCTCTGTTAGTCCCATCTCAGAGGAAGAATTGCTTTGTCTTTATGTAAAATAATTATTCCACTTGCTGTCTTGATGCCTTTCATCTTTACATCCTCTGGGACTTTGCTCCACCCATCATCCTTGCTCCCTCATCCTCAATCCGTCACTTTCCTCTTGTTTCTTCTCTTCTGATTACAAACATGTTTGTATATTCCTCATCTTAAGACAAATCCTTCCCTTGATCCTGACTCTTCATTAAGCTAGTGTCTCTCATCTTTTCCCTTTAATAAGGAACTTCTAAAAATAATAGGCTATGCTCAAAGACTTTTCTTGATAACAGCCTTCACTTTTCACGTCAATGCTTTGAAAATAGGATCTTAACACCCTACTTTATTTTGTTTTTTAGAATGACTCCAATAAACTAATAATCCAAGTCAATTGCATTCTACATTGTTATCTTCCTCTCCATTATCATCTAATATTGTTGATCACTCTCTGCTTTTCTGCTTTTGAAAATTTCTTCCCATTGGCATCCTCTATTTTCTGGTTTTTGATGGAACTTCTACTTTCTGGACTAATTTTAAGTTTTCCTTTTGGGAAACATTGCTCCCCCCACCTTCCTATACATACACCGTCACACAAACCCACCACACACACTGTGTGCTCTAAAGCTACCCATGGAAGAATAATACCTACCTACTCTTGCTCTCAGCTGAAATTGACCAGAGCCAAGTGGAAGGCTAAGTTAGTGGAGTTGGAAGGTGGGTGGTGGTCAGAACATGTAAGTTTAGTTCCCCTTAAAATGCAAGCAACTTTAATACTCCATTTCTGTCCCTGAGCCCTTTCTTATCTCACCGTGTTGATTACATTAATCATGCCTTCTTTATAAATCATATCGACATCTATTCATATTTAGCCTTGATTTATTTATTCAGACTCAGACCAGAATCTAATTCCCTGTTATTTATCTCTAATCCTGACAACCCCTAAAAAGCTTCATATCCAAAGCCAAGCCATCTTCATCCACTATACCCAGCACCTAGCACGATGCCTTGTTAAATAGTAGAACAAATATCCATTTAGTTCAATGTATATTTTGCTGAATGAAACAATTATATACCATTTCAATAAAATTCATTTTTAAAGCATATTTGTGCATGAAAGGTGTGACCTGTGGCTTGTAATTTTTAAAGTCATGAGAAATTTTTACCATTGAGCTACATTGAGTGACAGGAGCCTAAGGCATTTCTGGTTCTTTTCATTATTTCTCAAATATACAATTTTCAGACCATTTAACAGCACAGTTGTCCCTTTCTGGTCAAAGTCTGTCTTGTTGCTATTCTTTTTTTAAAAAAATTATGACTCCCAGATTGTCAAAATGAATTCAGAACTGTCATGTAACTAGTTTTGTTGACACAGCTAAACCTAATACCACTTCCACCTGCTATGCGACTTTTTGCTTCAATTTCAAGTAATAACTAGAAAAGCATAGCCCTTCTTATTATGGGTGTGTATGGAATGTGTGTGGTATGTGTATTTGTGTATGTATGTATGTGGGGGGGGTGGTATATGAATGAAAGAGAAAGTGATGGAAGAACAAGGGAGGAAGTTTGCTTTTATGTTACATCTCCCACAATGCCCTTTCATGATCATATCGAGCCTTTGAAAATGGATCTTTTGTTTCATGAAAATAGATTTGGAAGTAGAAATAGGTCTTTCTTTTAGCTATATGGATGCTCTTCTATATTCCAGTGATCAGACAACAGATGGACAAACACATAAACACTAAATAAGAAATATGTGCCAAATTCATGTCCCAGGATTTATTCATGAGCCTATGAAAACTTGAAGACTTATGTGCAGATATGCATATTTATGAAGCTGAAAACAATGAGATATTATTTTTTTCCTAACCTATGGCCCTCTTCATTTTATGTGTGCATAAAATGACTATAATTTTGAGAGGCAACAGTTTTTACCTACATCTGTCTTCCTATATGATGGGTGTAAGAGAAGAGCCCCAATGCCACACAGATTCATCTAGTCATAAAATTAAAAATAAATTCAAGACTTCATCTGGCTATTGAACGTTACTCAGTTCTGTGCTGTGTGCTTTATCAAAGAGTTTAATGAGTTTGAATGGTCTGCTAAGTCTCCACTAAATGCAACCAGAGCAAGTATTATCAACGTGAAGAACTGAGTCCAAGTCTGTGCCGCAAAAATCAGGTCTTGCATTATTCCACAGTAACTCAGTGGGGTGAGATTAAAGTTGAACTGATTTCTCATACTGAATATCCAAAAGAAAAAAAATGGGAGCAATTAACACTGAAGTGTTCCTATGTGCCAGGCACTGTTCAAAACTCTTTATGTATATATAGATTAATTTTATTCTCACAATAACCCATCAAGATGGATAATACCCTATTCCCGCTACACAGACAAGGAAATACAAACACACAACAATCCTATTGCTAGTAAATAGAGGAGCCAGATTTCAAATTCAAGCAAAAAAATTTTCAGAGTCAACATTTAACTTTTTTGTTATGTCTTTTCCAAATAAGTCCAAGTGGCATTTTAATTTAGTGCAATGCTATACATATTTAATTCTCTCATGAATTCATTCATGCCCCCTTTTATCTTGAAAGCTTTGTTTAAAACTTCAACATGTTTACCATTCACTATCTGAAAAGTTGAAAGTACAGGATGCCAATATTTGGATTTTCCCCAAACTCCCTTACTCCACAAATTTTCTGAGACTTGTCCCCAGTCATCTCAATCTGTGGATCTTAAACTAGAGCAATAATTTTGTAGCATGAGTCAGTCACCAGGGCCACAGATTATTCTTGGGATAGGTGCCTGACTTAGACTGAGTCAAGTGATCTGTGTTTTGGGAATTTGGGGAATGGGACTCTCCCCCGATTCCTCATTTACGACATACAAAATGTGAATCGTTTTTAAAAGTTGCACTCCAAAATGTTGACTTGGGGGCAGTACAAGGCAAGAGAAGGAAAAGTACATTCATGGGAAAAAGTCAAGACAAAATAACAGTTTCTCAAGTTTCCACAAGGGCTCTGTTTCTACAGTCCATTTCTGAAGCCCAGTGGACTTTATGCCCACTGTCTCCATTACACACTTTAGTGTCCACATACATTTTGGTATAGCGTTCTGATATCCTTGCTCTTTTTGCTTTGGCTGGATCCTGTGTTTCTATTACTTTCTTTTTTTTTTTTTTTTTGAGTTGGAACCTCACTCTGTCATCCAGGCAGGAGTGTAGTGGCACAGTCATGGCCACCTCAGCATCGACTTGCTGGGCTCCGGTGATCCTCCCGTCTCAGCCTTCCAAGTAGCCAGAACTACAGGCACTCGCTACCACGTCTGGCTAATTTTTTTTTTTTTTAGTTATTGTAGAGACAAGGTCTTGCCAAGTTGCCCAAGCTGGTCTTGAACCCGCGGGCTCAGGCAATCCACTCACCACGGCCACCCAAAGTGCTGGGATTACAGGCCAAGTCACTGAGCCTGGCCATTTCTATTACTTTCAATTAAAGAATCCTAACTAGTTTACAGAAAGACATCACTCTATTTAGAAAAGGTGTGCATATTTTCTGTATTCATTATGTTTATTCAATGTATTTGGAAAGCACGTTTAAAAATTTTTCTGGAGCATTTTCAGACACTTTACCAGCTACATCAATCAGTCTCTGATGGTTAACCCTCTGAAAGGAAAGCTGAGAAAGAATAGTTTGATTTTTACCAGGCCATTAATAGAACTGAGCATTTACAACCCAATGTTCCTGAGGGCATATCATTTTTTTCATGTTTATTATCTAGAGTCATGACATAGAATACTGAATGTACCATGTTTCTTTCTGACCTCCATTGTTCCAGCTCCTGAGTCAAAATGTCACCTGACTTGAGTATCTTTTCAACCAGGATGTGAGCCTCTTAGCAACCAGAGGCTCTGGGACAGTGGATGTGAGCCAGGCCTACACAGGAACAAAGTAATAAAACTGGAAGACAAATGAAAGATCCTTCCCACCTCCAAATCTTTCTTTCAAATGCCTTTCAGAGAAGAGTACTTGAGTGAGCAAAAGGAAAAGGCAAACCTCAAAACCATTCTATCCAGCTATTTTGGTCAAATACAAAGTCAGGAGTGGGGACATCACATGAAAATGCTATCACTCAAATGAGAGTGATTAACAAGGTACATTGACTGGGTAATAAGAAATTAAATTGGAGCCAACACTGTGCCATCACTACAACCTGTATTTTATTTAACTGGACTATTCTCAAGATAGATGGTTCTTTATTACCTGGAGTCAGTTGGCTGGGAAGTAATACTGGTGTTTCATTTAGTGAGAGTATTTACTCTATAATAGCTAATGAGTGCTCAGTGCTTGAGAGAAAAAAATTATTATGGCTAATCTGAGTTAATGTTCTAAAGAAATTATTGCAGTCACAATTTGGTTGAACAGTAAATGGTTCAAATATTTGAGAAAAATCATTTGCTACTTAATTTTATAGGTTCTGCCTATTTTTTCTCAGGACTCCTAGTAGTTACTTCCATACTGGGCTATAGATGCAAATTCAGCATTTATCTCTTGAGCACCAACTATACGTTTGTAGGAAAAGTACAAAGAAAAGATATTTGAAACTGAGTTTTGTTGCAAATTCCAGCTTGACCGTTTACTTGTCTGGTCCATAAACAAGTAAAAAACCCCTAAAATTAATTTTCTCATTATGATGATAACATTAACTTTATTTCTTTATTCCTAACAACCTTAGTCGTAGTGTCAGAAGAGTGTTCCCACTTTGAGATGCCCTGCAATTCACTGTGCTAGAGCAAGGGATTCTCCAGGGTTCCCATGGACCCGCGGGAGAGAAAGGCTTTCAGATTGGAGAAGTACCATCACGGATCCTTTCAAAATGACTTTCATAAGGGGGCAGAGACACAAAAGCAGCCAGAACCCAGAGGTGAAAGCTGGATTACTGCGGCTAAGAAAGAATTTTAGGGCCTACCAGAAATAGAGACGCCTTTACTGGAGTCAAGAGAGCTGCAGGACAGCAGGTCTAACAGTGTACTCTGAACAGCCAAAGAAAGTACCCCCAAGAGAATCAGCTGTCCACTGGCCCCAACAGTCCCACGCCTATTTATAACATCTTCCAGCAAGACTTTTCCTGCATACTTACCACTCCTTCCTACCCAATTGCGATGCGAGAAGCTTCAGAAGCTATATGGTTGGTCAGAGGATAGAAGTGGAACGTAGAAAAATAGAAGAGCTATCACAACTATATTTTCTATTGTAGCCTTCTAACCCAAAGTAGGGACTAGGAAAGGACTTGACATTATATCAAGTTGAGAAGTTTCATTATTATTTGGGACTAGGCAACCTAATTTCTGAATAAGAATGTGTTTACATCTTAATGTGACCTAGGGATCCAGTTACCTAAAAAAGAACAGAAAACTCATTGAGCTTATGAAAACTTCAGCTAAGGGATAAAAATGAGTAAGTCTTATGAGATCGAGTTGGGAGGAGCGCCCCCCCCAAAAATAATTTTTTAAAAAACAAAAGGTTTATCTTAGTCATATCTTGAGTTTTTCTTGTTCATTTACTTGGTAGAATAAATGAATTTTTTTCCAGGCACTATAATAAATCCTACACTGTGGTATCTCATTTTATCTTAATTATCACAACAAACGTAAAAATTAGGTATAATCATTTCTATTTTGTAAATTAGAAAAATGGAACTTGGCAAAGTTTAGTATTTTGCCCAAGGTCACTGATCTAGTAAGTGGAAGAGCTGAGATAATATGTAGTCAGATCTGTCTGATTCAAAGTCCATGTTCTTAACTACTGGACTTTCAACCACTACCATATACTACTGGTAGAAGAAACTATTCATAATTCATAATTCATGAAAAAGTTTTCAGAGAAAGACCTTTTAAGAAACTGCATGCAAAAATTCCAGTTTTATAAGTTGTGTGTGTGTGTGTGTGTGTGTGTGTGTGTGTGTGTGTGTGTGTGTTTATTTATTTATTTATATATGTTGACATAAACGTGTGCTTTACTGTGTGAAATGTTTTAAAATTATAGATAAATAATATAATTTTTCTTTACGTGGTAGTTGGGGGTTCTTTCTATTTGTTTACTTTTACTTCTGATTTTTCTACTATATATTGCTTTTCTAACAGGAAAAAACCACTGAATTTTTATTAATTAAACAATATTGTCTCTGTCTTGTGTGTTATTACCTTAGGCTTAAATACGTGACTAGTGTTTCCCAAAATTGATCTGCATATTTCTGTCACTGGGTTTGGTAAATTTTGTCCTTTCAAGTAGTTTATCTCCTCCAGGTCTGCATGTTTGTTTACAATGCAGGGAACTCTCAAAAGAAATCTCTTATGGTTAGGGATGACAGGTTTCTGTTTCAGGTAAGGATACTTGATCATTTCAGAATTATTGCATAAAATCTACACATTATGCTCCATTAAAGCGTTGCTACTAAAAATACAACAAAACTGCATGACTTCACCTATAATACATTCAGAAAAGGCAAAATTAGAAGAATAGAAAAGAGGTCAGGGCACAGTGGTGTGCACCTGTAATCCCAGCTAGTCGGGAAGCTGAGATGGGAGGATAGCATGAGGCCAGGAGTTTAAGACCAGCCTGAGCAGCACAGTGCTTTTTTCACAGCCCATCTTTAAAATAAAAAATAAGATGAATTCAATGCTTTCCAGGGACTAGGGGTGGAGAGAGAGGTAGACTACAAATAGAAAGGAGATAATTTTACAGGGTAATGAAGTTGTTCTATAAGGTAGTTACAAAACTGTGTCAAAATTCACAGAGCTATATACTAAAAAGAGTGAATTTTACAGTATGTATAACATATTTTAATTTTCAAAAGTGGGAAGAAATACAGTGTAAATACGACCAACATTCTATTACCAATTTTGCTTTTATCTCATATGAGAAAAATTATATTCAATATAAGATCTATCGCTCAAAACCTTTTCTTCTTATCAACACCACCATAAGTAATTTTTCTTCTCCATTTAGTCCCTTTTCTCTTTTCACAGTTAACAAGTTCATTAAATAAAAAGCCACATATCAGTAAAGTTATTGTCCCCCAACTCTTATCCCCAGTCTCCATGTATCCTGAATCAAAGATTAATTTTAATTCTTTGTTTAAATTAAGTCAATCTTTTAATTCTATTATGAGAAAAAATTCTTTTAAAATTCTTCTTATTATTATTTTATTCATGCTGCAAAATGTGCAGAGCAGTGATTGTCAGCCTTGACTTACCCATGGAATCACTGTGGGAGCTTTGTAAAAAGCACTGGCTCCAGGGTCCTGCCTCCAGGGATTCAGACATATTATCAGAGCACAAAGATGTTAAAATCTTCCTAGATTATATGAAAGTGCAAAGCTGAGACCCACAATCTAAAGTTTGCAAAAGGGACATTTGTCTGATAGAAACTTCTTTATTCATAGCTAATTCTTTAAGTAAATATTTTTAGTAAATAAACTAAGAATATATACAGAGAGTCATCACACTGTCATTTTCTCACCTTGATCTACTAATCTGAATTGTGTTAATCACTAATGAAGATTTAATACATTTCCTTTCCAGATGACATCTGTGATCAAACAAAAGCCTCAGCAGCATCTTACTTTGGTATCTAGTCTGGTCAGTCAAGATGACAGGGGTTATACTGTGGGAGAATTGGATCATCAGTTTTTCAAATTGTACTTGGTTGGCAGCAACTACTACACCTGTGCATAAGAATAACATTATGTCACATGAAAACAATTACAAAACGTGGCCAGGCTCGGTGGCTCAGCCTGCAATCCCAGCACTTTGGGAGACCAGGCGAGTGGATTGCCTGAGCCTGTGGGTTCAAGACCAGCCCGGGCAACTTGGTGAGACCTCATTTCTACAATAAATCAAAAAAAAGAAAAGATAAGAATTACAAAATCTGCCATAAAAGGGGAAATGGAATCACTTCATGAGTGTGAAGAACAACAAAAAGTGAACAACCAACAAAGTTCAACTTTACAAGATAAAGGGAAAAGAAAACTAAATTCATTTTACTTAGAAAAATATATTTTGTTATTGGTGTCCATTCCAGAATCATGGCTGGTCTTCCATGACCAAATTCCCTGAGGGTACACTAGGAGCCCAATCAGAGTAGACACAGATCTTTTGAGCAAAGTGGAGTTAGCAAGTATGCATTGTACGTTTTTGATATTTACTGATTGTAGGACCCTACTATAAAAGGTAAACTTCTGGGCACATGCAATACTCCCACTCTAACTTTGTGGATGAATTCTGTGATTAAACCATTCTTAGCTTCAGTTTCTCATTCATTAAATGACTACAAACACGTACTACAACCTGCATGGGCCAAACTATTATTGCTTAATTGATAGGACATTATGTTAATGCTATAAGGTCAAGGTATTATCACCTAAATGACAATCTCTTATTTCAACTTACAGAGAGTCTCATAAAGCCTGAGTCTTTCCTATAATCTGATGATTTCCTGTGTCCTTGCCCTGAAGCCTCCATTCCCATCACTGCTGCCTCTTATCCTGGGCCAGCTTAGTCTTACCAGATGAGGTTTAAGGAGGCTTAAGCCAGACTTGTAGATTCTGCTATGCACTAGAACCTTAGTTCTCTGAGTGCTGGATGTGCCTCCCCATTCTGAGTATCTGACTTCATATGTTGAACACTAACCTAGTTCCTTCTGATTATCTACACTATCTTGGGTCTCTCCAATTTCCCTAGGTTTTAAAACTTTGGTCCTGAAAACATGTGGTCAGACTGTCTTGAATCCTTTCTGTCCTATGACTGGAGCATCTCAGGCTTCCCAGTCAAGGCCCAACTAATTCTTCCTTGTTCCTGGGCTAACCATTCAAAGCTTCCCAACTTACCACCTATACACAGAGAACAGCTGTAGCTTATTGAGATTTTCTGTGGGCTAAGTCCTATGCTAGGCACTTTGGAAGGGAGATATTGTCACTGCTATTTGATATCTGAGAAAGTTGAGGTATGGAGATCAGTCTTTGTATATGACAATGGCTTATTATATAAATGTAACTCAGAGTCTTGAAATATTTCTAACCTAATCCAGCACAATGCAGAATAAACCATTAAGTAGGAAATCCAGAATTTAGGTCCCTCTATCGAAGTGAAGTCAGTATTTTTGCTAGTCACACAAACTTAGTCAGAATTAAAGAAACTTTTGGGTAATTACAGGACAGTCATCCAACCTCTGGCCTTGCATTATTACTAAAGAATAAATAATCACATAAAACTCAAGAATTCCTGGCACTAACTCAATATTTTTAAAAAGTGTTTTTATAGACAACTATAAAGGTACTTAATTACTTTCTCTTTGGAAAAATGTTTCATTTAGATTGAGTTGCAATCACATTTAGGACCAACAAATATGCTTTACTCATTTCTGGGTTCCCAGGACCCATTCACTTTTTCATTCATTTGGTATATGTTTTGTGCCTATGATGTGTCATATACTGAATTAAGCCTAAATTGGCCCCAAACAACATTTTTTTTGTTTGTTTCCTCAGATGAAAAAAGTCCTCAAATGGAATTGTTTTGTCAAGATGGAGGAGATGAAACAAAAAACTTCAGAGGCACTAAAAGGCACCAAAATGGATGAGTTTAAAAACTGTTCTGAGCAGTAGAAAAAAATGTTTCAATAGGTGTGTCACATCAAATGGAGAGTAATTTGAAGGTAACTGAAGTCTAAACATGCAAGAATAAATACACAATTTTTCATAAATAAATTCCAGTTTGGGGAGGTTTCCTCAGCACACACACACACACACACACACACATATACATCCCATTGTTGCTGTTTCTCTGGAAAGCCTCAGCTAATATAGCATCAAACATTTGAAAGTGTTTTTAAAGCAAAAATTGATATAATTCTATTTTATTTTAAGATTATCTTTAATTGCAAAGGGAGGCCCAAACTCTACCTATATGCTATCCACTTGTATAATCGATTCCTGAATTGTACCCCATATCTGTAAAATAATATATATATATATAAAATAATACCTTTAATTACATTGTGGAGAGTAATAGATACAGAGAGGTTATGGTAAGTATGCAATTGTTTTCAAAAGTTCCTTGGCCATCTTTGTAAAAGGATATACCTCCTGCCTATTGGGATCCATTTTGACCCTCTGACTTGCCTTGGCCAATAAAACACGAGCAGAATAACTGATACTGCAACAAAGCAAAAGTGAAAAGAGCCATCACACTGTCTTGTCATTATTCTCTTTCTCCCTTGGTCATGAGAACAACATGTTTCAAATATGCTCTTTCAGCTCAGGTCCTTGAGTAAAGATGACATAGAGCCACAGCCAACACGTAAAATGTGCGAACATCAAACCTTTACCAAGATAAACCACTGAGACTTAGGGCTTACTTGTTACTGTAGCATGAACTGGAGTATGCTAACTGAAACAGAGCAGATAGAAAACTGTTGCATTTACCCAGGTGAAATAAACTTATGGCTTAAACAAGGATAGTAGCAGTGAAGATAAAGAGGAATAGAGAGGCTGAGATAAGATGCATATTGTAGTGGTTAATTTTATGTGTCAACTTGACCAGGCTAGGATGCTCAGTTGTTTAGTCAAATACTTGTCTAGATATTGCTGTGAAGTTATTTGTGCATGTGATTACCATCTGTGATCAGCTGACTTTAAGTAATACAAATTACACAGCCAAAAAGAAAATAAAAAACAAAACAAACAAACAAAAATCGTGTCCTTTGTAGCGACATGGATGCTGTTGGAGGTCATTATTCCAAGTGAATTAATGCAAAAACAGAAAACCAAGCAGCACATGTTCTCCATGCTAAACATTGGATACGAAGGGACATAAAAATGGGAACAATAGACACTGGGGAGTCCTAAAGAGGAAAAGAAAGAGAAGAGCACAGGTTAATAAACTATCTAGTGGGTATTATGCTCACTATTTGGGTGGTGGGTTCAATAGACCCCTAAACCTCACCATCATGCTATTGTCATATAACAAACATGCACATGTACCCCCGAATCTAAAATTGAAAATGCTTAAAAAGGAATTATAAAATAAATCCATTTAAACTTATGAAAATAATAAGATAAGAAATGAATATTTCATCTCTCTCTCTCTCTCTCTCCAATATAGAAAACCATTGTGATATATATGTTCTCTGGAAAAGTCTGATTGATACAGATGCAGAGCAGAAAGGACTTGCTAGAAGTTTGGATATGGTGTAGGGGACATGGACATGTCTCATGGTTCCTGCCATGTACACCTTGGTGGATGGGTGCATAACACATAATTCATATTCATGAATGGTGGTTGCATTGGGTAGAATAAAATTTAATCTCTAATTCAAGAATAGTCTGAACCACTTTTGTTGCTCAACCTCAAACATTGGCTTGAAAAAAAACAGCCAAAGGAATTTAATTGATAAAAATTAAAATGGCAACAAAGTACTACTGGTCTTTCTGAGCTTTTTTAAAGTTAAAAAGTCTGTACCAGAACTGTGAGCAGCCGACAAGAAAGCCTTATGAAATATAGTAGTCCCCTGAAATGAGATATAGTATTGATTTTTCACATTATCTAGTAATGCACATTGAGAGCGATTCACCAGCATCCCAGTCACCTTAAAATGCTACTTTTAAAATGGTAAAGGTGGAAGAAAGCCCCCAAGATGTGCTGAGTTTCAGAAACTGCCTGTAAAACAATTACTGCCTGTAAAAGGAATCCTCCCTTCATGTGCTCTCATACCATCACCCAGGCAGGCCAGAAAGTCAGGGAAAACCAAGTCCTAAAAAGACGATTTACAGCCCTTGGTGGCTGCAGAAATAACACATTAAGAACTCCTCACAGCTCTCTCACCAGGGCAATCCTTCACTGCAAACACCAGACATAGGATATAAACCAACAGTCTTCATGTAACCAGGGTGTACAACACAAGTCTACCATGAAACCAGGCTAAGAGAGTACCTGGAGGTCCCAGACAGAAAATACTGAGGCTCAAGAATTATATGCTACCCATTCACTCCTACCTGGGAGTCACATTTTTGCCTGCTGAAGATAGAAGGCCACATGTACTATCAAGTTCATTAGTTCACTGCAGTCCAATGTTCATAGGTAAAGATATCAGCACAGCACAAGGCTTTTCTTGAAAGTTATCCCTAACGTTTACAATTGTAAATATATCTGATAATGATAATTAGAGCCTAGTTTTTCAATTTTATTCTATATCCTCCTGCTAATTTCTCCTTTTAGTTTGTTACCCTATATTTTTTTAAAAGGTAAAACTTCTGTAGCATCCACCTGACCTTTTCTTTATTTTTAAACTAAGCTTCAGTAGTAGTATGTTCTTGCTGTGACAGTTCAGCAACTACCGGGAACTTTAACATTAGAAGAGCATTGGGGTCCTTTTCTTGTACTCACTTCTGCCAGTGAAAGGGTTATTTATTATTTTAATGAACAGATCTTTCATTTTTTTTTTTTTTTTACTTTTTTAAAATGCAATGCTTAAGGGTACTGTGCTCTTTTAAAAAAGAGTAAATTGTATAGTAGGGACTAGATGTAAGTTATGTGGCCCTCCTTGGTCCCCAGATTTCTTTTTTTCCCATTCCAAGTTTACATGCAGTTCCTTACTTTCCACTTAGACCTCCACAGTATCTCCTACAGGGCTGGAGCTGCACTGCTGACCAATCTCAGAAGACTGATGCATGAACGAAACAACCGTGGCAGAGAACACAGAAACAGCAACCAATTTATCTTTTCCTTCCCCACAGCTTCAAGATGCAATGGAGAACACAATATTTAAACTGGCATTTAAACTCCCCATCCCCAATCCTACAGCTTGAAATAACTGAGGACGTTCAAGAGTAGAAATTGAGAACTACTAAGGAAGAACCACATCTGGGATTTTATATTGTTAGGATGCCATTTTCCTTGCCTTGGTTGGACTCAGATTCTTTCCACAGTGTCGCCTAGATTCCTGGGAGGTAGGATTCAAGCAAAGCCCCAGACAAAAGTACCTGTTTATGTATTGCTAGTGACACTGCACAAACTCTCCAATAGCCTGAGAAAAAGTGAAAAAGTAAAAAAGTAGAATCTCTTTTCTCCTTAGGGTTTCAGTCCCTCTCACACCTTATACCCACCTAATTCCCCACACTCTCCTGAGCTGAAGAGCCCCATTCCCCATTGCCACCCCAGTGGAGAAGCATAAGTGTGCATATGGAGGAGAACTTAACTCCTTTCTTTTTCTGTAGAAGACTCCACTGCTACACTGACCTCCTCTCATCCCACTGTAGAGTGGCCTTATGTTTTCCTGATGTTTCCCCACTGAAAGAGTTACATATTGGAGGAACAGTTAAGTTTCTGTGGCTAACATTAAGCATTGAAACTACCAGCATGATCGTCTGGGGTGTGTTCCATTCATATTCCCATCATGTTTCGTAGATCCACCTACATTCTCCATAGGGAAGGTGCTGGCAGGAATAGGCCCCTTCTCTATCTTGCCTTTGTGCCTTGAGTAGGCATGCATTTTTGAGAATAAATTTGAAGCGGATAGCTCAGCCACCATAAACTTAAGAGGTTTCAACCCATTTCCTTTGCCTTAAAGGAAAAATTAAATTGAAATGTGAAATACCGTCTTGACCAGGGAAAGCAGAAAAATAAAGAGAGTGGGAGTTGAGCACCATCCTCTTTCAATTTTGTCACCCACCTTTAAATATATTATTTTGTTAATTTAAAAATTATCCTGTAAACCAGGCATTAGCATTCCCATTTTCATATATGACTAAATTTAGGATGAGTGACTAAATTTAACTCAATGTCATGTGAAAGATAGGATTTACTCACAGATGTCCATTTTTTTCCTGACCAAACATAGTATCTTTCAAAAACAAAATAAAGCAAAGGAAGATGGGAGTATATAAAAGAAGAGAAAACTAACATGAGTCATTTTTCTAGCCATGTAGGCACCTCTTCAAGTGATTTCATGGGCTCTGGCAATGTCTAGAGAATATCCATGGACAAAATTTCTTTTATTTTCATTTAATCTCTTTAGCTTAAAAATGATTCGTGTAAAATAGTACAGAAAAGAGTACACTTTAATAAATTTTTATCATTTACACTTTCAGTAAAGAAATGCCCAACCCTTTGGAGCAGAGGAGCTACTTTAAATTTCCCCCAAATCTGTGAAAACCTGAAACATTTGGAACTTTTCTACCAGAATAGTGCTCAGGGTCAGTTTATCAACTTCATAAGGATATCTGTTTTATTACACATATTCATATAATTTTTAGCTTGGCTTGTTTATCTACCTTTTTATTGGGCTCTAAATAACTCTTAACTATTTTCAAAAGTGGAATTCCATATTACAGAATAAAGATTGGCCACTGTGAAGTAAAATGAATGTTAGATTCTGAAAAACAACTCCAAAAACATTTTGAACAAAGGTAAAAAAATACTGGAATAAGTCTATGACATCCAAGAAACTTATTTTGAAGGAGCTCAAACGTCTCTGAATGCAAAAGTGACGGTATGTTTGTGATCATTTTCATACTTTAAGAGTAGCATTTTCCACCTGTAGCAAAAAAAAAAAAAAAAAAAACAAGAAAACTCAAACACCTCTTCTTTCTCAGATTTAGGAAGCTGAACATGAGCCTGTGTTTTCACAGAGGTACTTGAACCATTACTTTTCTGTGGTATGACCTTGTCAGTGTGACACTGATATGAGATGAAAGTATATATACATACTTCATCATATATATACACACACACACACACACACACACACACACACACACACACTCTGAGGGATGTGGGCAGAGGAGAAGAAACAATCTGACACCACTAGAATCTCCACCTACTGAGATCTTATCAAAACAGACAACTTGACTCATCAGTTGTGGCAGACATTGGCAACAAATGAAAACTGGAGCTAGAATGTTCAGCCAAAGAGCACAGGACTGAAGCCTAAGAAGGGAAGACAGAAAGAAAGAGATGGTCCAAATATGGCACATGCTTGAAAAACTGTTGAGATTGTTAAGGGCAAAATACAGAAGCAGGAGACTGGTGTCTGTGTAGCAGGACTGATTTGCACAAAAGAAAGAAAACCAGAGATTATTGTCTGACAAGAGAACGTCATAGAAACTGACAGACAAACTAAATATATTCCTCTTGGGCTGTAAACAAAATGAACACTGAGGAGCATATATGCTCTGAATTATAGAAGCAAGTTTGTATTGGGGGACTATACTTGATAGCTCTTTTCATGTTTCTGCTGAAATGCACTGCCAACATTTTGTTCTGGACTATCTTTCCAAGGATGTTTATAAAGCAAACATTTTTTGAGGCAGAGGGCAGTTGTTTTTGGTTTCTTTGTTTTTTGTTTTCCTACTGTTCAGGATAACAGCTCTTGTAAAAGAATGGGTTTCCTCAGCTCAGTTTCCTCACAGCCACAAACTTGCTGTGTGTGCAGCAGCCTGGACTGCTCTCCATTGCCCTGCTTGGGACTAGAGGACAAGGGGAGATAATGGAAACATGAAGCCTAAAAAGGCCTGCTGTGCTGTGAGTAATAAAGTCCTTTGTCTCTGACACAAGAGTCTCATTTCTTCTGCTGGCATCCATGAAGATGTGACAAGCTACCTTTTTAGCTTGCACATAGGGTAAAATTTCAGACTTCGCAGTTCTTGACAGTCTACAACTTCCAAAAAATCCCTTTCTAAACTCTCTCAAAGCAACAACTTTTTATCTCCTAGGAGACAATTAAAGCAGACAAATATGTCAATGAGAAAAACACAGGTACAAGCACAATGGGGAAAAAAAATTATCAATCACAGAACCAAAACCATATTTTAAATGACTTATAAATGAAGATAAATAGGCAGACAGATTTGTTGATAGAGAGAGACAAAGAGAGAATAGAGTACATATTTAGGAATGTTAGTGTGTAGGTATTTGCATGTGTATTTGTGTGTCTATATGGATACTGAGCTCTGAATTAACATACGTGTTAAGAACATATATACATAGGAATCAAAATCCATTTGTAGCTCAAATTTTGTATTTTTTTTCCTTTGGTGTGTGGATATTAGGGCTCTAAAAATGCTAAGTCAGTGGGCCAGTGTGCTGAACTGGTGGCACCAATGAGATGCAAAGAATTTCATAGAAATTAGATGGGAAAACATGGTTTATTTAGAAAGTAGTTAGAGAGAGAAAGGGAGATCCACCTCCCCAAGATTGGCCACAGCTGACAGAGAAGCATGGCCCAGAACTTGTATTTTTAAAAAGAGTATTTCTCATTGAGCTCTTCCCCTTCAATGAGATGAGTTGAAGATGAAGTAAGTTGTTTTTCTCTTTATTTTTTTCTTTGGTTTCTATCTTTGGAGAACCTTCAGGAGAAATGATGCTGTATGAAAATTAGGTTTAAAATTGGCTCATTCATTTCAATTTTATGGCTTGTTCCCTAAAAGAAAAATGGAAGAGCAATAAATGATCTCTCGCCTCAGCATTATCAATTTGTATTCACTGTGCTTTATTTTATATCTCCCATTCAGACATGACTGTGTCCTGACCTTCCTTTTAATTTAGTTCCAATATATTTTTAGCATTTTATCTCATGGTCGGTCTCAAAAACTTCTGAGGCATTTCACAGCTCTCTGAGGCTACATTTCATGAAAATCTCAACCACTTAACTCAGTTTTTATACCAGCAACCTAAACACAATGAAAAGCATTTGTTTCATA
Source organism: Tarsius wallacei (assembly GCA_963574415.1). Taxonomy (NCBI): domain Eukaryota; kingdom Metazoa; phylum Chordata; class Mammalia; order Primates; family Tarsiidae; genus Tarsius; species Tarsius wallacei. The sequence continues at coordinate 28,062 of CAUYQG010113621.1, forward strand.
TCCCTCAGATAGTATTAGAATATTTCCCCTGGATTTTATGTTTTTTCAGAAAGTTTTGTATATCAGCACTTATCTGGGCAAGGAAGATAAACTGAGGCAAAATATAGGTGTTCTCTAATTGTTTGAAGCCATTCTAGCACTATGCACTAAGTAAGAAAAGCCAGTCAGGCACGGTCACTCATGCCTAGAATCCTTTTGGGAGGCAGAGGTGAGAGGATTGCCTGAGCTCAGGGGTTTGAGACCAGCCTGAGCAACATGGTGAGACCTCATCTCTACAGTAAATCAAGAAGTTAGCCAAGCATTATGGCGTGTGCCTGTGGTTTCCAATATTTGGAAGGCTGAGGTGAAAGGATAGCCTGAGCCCAGTAGGTCAAGGGTACAGTAGCCTTGAGCATGCCATTGCCAGCCAGCCTGGGCAACAGAGTAAGACTCTGACTCAGAAAAAAAATGAAAAAAAGAGCAACTTAGTCTTAACCAAACTTTTGTGGATAAAAGAGTTTTACTGCCTTGGGAGGTGTTACATGTTTCAGTCAGAGCCTCAGAGATTAGCCGCCCAAGGGACAGCCCTCCACCCCCAAGCCTCCAAAATCTTGCATCATTCTCACCTGTGTTTCTGACACTACTCCTCCCACTTACATTCATTCATTTTTTCTGTTAACACTAAGTCTAGTAACAAGGAAGGGGGTTGGAACTCTGTTGATCTTCCAAGTAGTCAGGGCTTACCAAGAGTGAGGATCTAATGTCTCCTATCATGTCCTCTTTTCATTCTTCATGCTCTAGGAACACCAAGCTACTTACACATGTTGCTAAACCATCCCTTCCTTACTATAATATACATACTTGTGTAATATAGTTTTAATTTCTATATTTTTTTAAAAATTGCCTTGCGTACATTTTAGGTAAATGCTTAATCTCATTCCTAGCATGAGATGTCTTCAAAAGAAGAATGTTCTCTTTCACTTTAGACTTTATTACTCTTCGTGTAAATTTGGTTCTATTTTCCAAAAAAATACATATCTTTATAAAGTGATTGAAAAGAACTATTTTTGCTTTGCTCCATAAGAAATAAAGTTAAAATAAAATTATGCACAACAGAAGCCCTCTGGTGGAAGGATTTATCACCCCTACTGGTTTTTACTTTCTCCTGAGAGCCCATGATTCCTGTTCCTTGTAAGTTGTTCAGCTTTGGAAGCAAAATTAAACCACAGGGGGTCTTTCCCAGACTTCATGAAGATCTAGCCAAGTATTATCAACATCACACCCCCACTTGGAGAGTTTCTAGTCCTCTCTACTCTTTCTTTACTTTAACCTTGCTTCTTCCTACTTTGGAATTTCTGCTTCTTTTCCCAAGTCTTCTAGGTTGCACTGACACCTAAAGTTTTCCAGTTTTTCTAAATGATGAACACTTTTCTTGCTCCAACTTTCTGCTTCATCATCTTCTGACCTGTTATTTGATCATGTGTCCTTAAGGCATGAAGACTTCCAAGAATTGCGCTGCAGTTTTATGTCATGGAACTATTGTAAACATACATTAAGAGAATGCTTTTAATTCCTTCTGATTCCTCACCACTAAAATGTTTTTCTTAGACATCCAACAAACATATGAAGTGTTCACTTGATAAGTTGCTAGACACCAGAAACACAGAAATTCATTAGCCATGATTCCTGTTTTCTTTGAGCTTACAACCGCTCAGAAATATTAACAGGTGTTTTCTTTTGTTGCACATAATCAATTACTAATACTAAAGCTCTGAAATGTCAAATACTTTAATCTATTTGAAACCCTTTTCAACTTACCTATATTGTATCTTTTACTGAATAATTTACATAAATGAAATAAAAAGCTCTTCAAAGCTAAAACTTTTTTAAAAGCATAAAATAAAAAAATGCGAGCATTTTAACAGATTTCAATATCATAAGCTATTTAAAAAGAATCATTGTAAAGTGGAAATGAAGGAGCTCTGAAGCAGCATTAAGAATGTCTAGGTTTTGCCCCCCCCAAAAAAATAATAATCTTAAGTCTTCAGAAAGCCACTTAACCTTTTGAATTTCTTTGCCGTCATCTGTTAAATAACGGATGGGAGTAAATGTTCTCCTAGTTTTCTGATCTAAAATTCAATGATCCTAAATGTAAAAAGTGTTTCAGGTATGAAATACAGTTCTAAACACATTTTTCATGGAAATTCAGTAAAATGTAAAAATTTAGTCAGCAGACACAGGCAAATTTACTGGATAAAGAGGGCAGAAGTTTCACTAAAATTCCCCGCCAGGTGCAGTCTAGGAGGATGGCCAGAACTATCCACAGGCGTGGGAAATATTCAGCTCTTAATCAGCCCTGTACATCATTCACCTGAATCTGCAAGCTGAGGTACAATGCCATCAAAACATTATGGGTTTGCTATGGTTTTCCTCTTCTGCTAATCATCTTTCCAAATTTATCAGTAAAATTAGGTTGAAAAATCTATTTGTGATTGGATATGCATGACTATCACACTCATTAATCAGATCAAGACATAGGGGAATCCATATAATAATTATCTGCATTGATAAAAATGGATCTTTCCTGCGTCCTGTGGGGATCTGTCATTCCCAATGCTGTAGTCTGCAGAAAGACAGAAAATTAAATGTTGGATTATAAAATCATGATAACATTTACAATGTTGATGACTGTAGTATTGCCTCTCTCAAGAATAATGAAATAGGGAAACAATAGGCATGTTCTTCATGTAATTTTAAATCTATATTAACTTAAAGAAAAATATATACACATGTAATTTATTTTCATGCAAAGTAGTCTTGGAGATAGATTTTTACTACTCATTTCATGATGAATTAAAACACATTTTAGATATTGGTTCTGAGAAAAAATGTGGGTTTTTTCCCCCTTTAAATAAACATTTTTGTTTTAATACAGTTTTTGTTAGAAATATATTTATTGGACAAGCTCTTCTTAGTCTGTAGTACTGTGTCTAGATACCACAAAGCTGGTATTTGGCTTACTCCTTAACTACAGTGGGTAATATCATCACCTTGACATGTGTCCTAGTGTAACAGCTTATGTCCACTGCCCAGAAAAGCTGAGACTAAGACAGTAGCTGTTATAGTAGAGAAAAAAGTTTTATCATCTCAAAGCAGTTGAGTGAGGAGGATGGGAGATATTTCTCAAGTCCACCTCCCTGAGAATTTAGAGGCTAGAGTTTTAATGGGTAATTTGGCAGACAGGGATGGTAGAGATGGACTTTGTGCACCAAGTCAGTTTCTGGGTGGGGTTCACAGGTCACTAGTCTGATAGGTCTCAGATGGTCTACCAGAATGCAGAGTCTGAAAAACATCTCAAACACCAATCTTAGGTTTATATTATCAGTAGCAGGAATTGAAGAAGTTACAAATTGTAAACTATGGATATGGGAGGAGGAATCCTAGTGATTAAAGCTACTGGTGACCTTGGCAGATTAAACTTCTGGATACCAGTCAAGGAGGTCCAGGTGACCTGACCTACAGACCATTTTTCTTCAAAAGAAAAAAACAACAAGTTTGTTAATCTTGCAGGCAGCCCCAGTGGCTATGAGGAGAAAAGATCAAAGAGAACCTTATGATTCAGTTATGTTTATATTCTATCAGAAATCAACCCCCATCACAATTCTATCCTTGTGGCCTTTCATTAATTTTATCTTGGTGGATTCACTAGTCTCTTCTGACTTTAAAGACACAGAGCCAATGACAGATTTCCAGGTTTTTGTTTTCATTTACAACACAAGGGTTTCTTAAATCAACAGGCTCATCTTTATTAAACCTTGACCAAACATGAAATCACATAGCAAATTATCCATAAACACACAAATGCTATTATAAAACAATGCCACAAAGATTACTCTCATTTTCTACATATTTCCATGTTGTATTTTGACACATAACACTACTCATCACAATAGAACATGACTTAATTTACTGCATCCCAAAAGTTGCACTACCAGAAGATTTCTAATGGTTTTATTATAAATGTATATATAAACATTGCTTGTGTTTAATATATGTATTATCACACTGTATTATTATTTTAATCTCTCAGGCAACCCATAATACTGTAAAGGCTAGAGCTCTATGGACTATGCATATCAAACAACAGCAATTTTCTTTGATTCTATAGAAGTCAAGTTAAAGAACATATTGGATAGAAATAAAACATTTTCTTTCATTTTTAGTGTTCTAATTAAAAAAGTAGAATCAAGCCACGGTTATTAGGTTTCTAGAAACTTAGTGTGCCATACTAAAGTGATCTAAAAGGGCAATAAATATTTATAAGTGTCTGAGTTAAATGGATGTGTTTGTGTGATTCCAATTTTTATTTGTTATGCCAAATAACTACCATATTACTTAAAGGCCATTTAGAATTATCTTAAAATTTGTTATCTGTGATTTCTCTCTTTTTTTTCCCCCCAGAGCTGTCTTTTCCTAGTCCAAATCTCCCAGGCTCATAAATGTTCTACTAGAAACTGCAGTGTGCTCACATAACTCATCTTGTGGATTGAGGCCATAAATATTAACAAATTAGCTGCAGCAGAATTTGACACCTTAAAGTTGTATCTTTCCTCTTCAAAGTTTGCTGAGTCAGAACCCCTCAAGTGATAAAAGTCAGTCAAGAGATATGAACCAAACTGTAATTTGCTGATTAAGGGAAGAACATTTATGAATGTACAATGTATGCTTGAAACCACTGGCTTCTGAGACATACGTTTTTCATCCTCACTATCTCCCCTGTCGAAAATGGAGATATGATAACTGGTATCTCTCTTTTATAAGTCAACAAAAAAATTGCACTTGGGAACTTCTTGATTCATTTACTGGTAGTGAAGACAGGGTATCAAAGAAGAAGGTGCATCTTGTGGTATCGGGTATGTTAGTGAATTACCTTAGGACACATTGGTCAGTAGCTACCTGGAAGAAAAGTCTATTTTTCTCCATAAGGAAGGAAGGCCATTGGAATAATTTGTGGGAAGCTTTGGTAAGAACTCGACTAGATGGTCCTAATCATTGTTTTCCTGTGACCTCAGACCCATTGCAACAAGTTTGGTGAATTTACAAATTTATTGATGATGCCAAAATAAACTAGCTCTAAACAAAACAATCAATTCATTACAAAGCAAACACAAAAGATGCCAGCCTAAGTTTACTGAATAATTCAATTGAAAGAAAATTCTTATTTAAATGGAGAATTCAGCATCCTGCATTGATATAGGTTAGATTTGAATTATGTGATGTCTTTAGACAGAATAAATTGAAAAAATAATAGGAGTATTATTATCAACATTTAAAAATGGAATGATAGGAAACTAAAGCATTAAATAAACAGGAACTGCAAACGGTGCTTTCCATATATAAAACAAAAGCAAACATATAGAAATTAAAACAATCTATCTTAACTAGTATTTTTAATCAGGGATTTTGAGGAGGCCATGCTAAATTTAGCACTATTAAAAAACTTAGTAACATTACACAAATTAATTTTTAGCATTTTATGTTTCTACTATCCATAATATTTTAGTAATTCTTCCCTCAGCCCTCAACCTCAACCAAATAATTTGACCTATGTGAGTAATGCACCCAAATTAAACTTTCCATTGAAAGGTGATCATATCAATTATAGAAGCCCACTGGGGACTTCGGTAAGTGTATAACAATATGAACAACATAAATTTTGGCATAATGCTGAGATATGTTTTTAAATAATTTCACTCATTTTTTCCCATTTTGTTTGTATCTAAAACCTTTAATACATGGACATTACATTCATTTTTTATTTCCCATGAACTGTGCTTAATTTGTACATTTCCAATGGTGATTTTTGTCATAAATATAACTGTATTTAAATTACTCTCTATTTGAAATAATGAACAACAAGAGAAATAGGAAATTAAGTAAGAATAAAGTTCTGCTTTACTTTCAAAAAAGATATCTACATATAAAGATATACAATTTTGTTCTATGTTAAGACAAAGCATGGTTTAGTTTCATTTTTGGAATTAATATTTGTTCTGATCATCAGGATATGAATGGCTTAGAACTCTTAGTCCTGAAAAAATTGTGAACATAATTGTACTTTTAAACTTATTTCTTATGTTTGGTAATATGATTTGTTGTTATTGCATTTGTAGAAAGCATTTTCTCTACCCACCCCCCAAAAAAGATTTCAAATCACACCCGACTTGGGCAAACTGAATTTGATCTTATATAATCAATTAAATAGAATACAGTTTTTGAATGAAAACTTGCACTTAGATTTTCAACCCAGTCGGTGCCTGCAGGCATGTCTTTTAGATTCTCTTTTGAGTGAAAATAAGTGCAAAATAATGAAAGACATAAATTTAGAGTAAGCAGGTTCCTAAGCAGAAGAGATATTTTTTTCTGACTGAAAAATTATCGGGTTATACAGAACCAAAGAAGAGTTGAAAAACACTACAAAGAATCACCTCTTTTAGTTTTAATTTAAACATGCAACAGGTCTAGTCTACGAGGTACACAAATCAGTCATCCTTCTATAGGACTGATTAGCATCTTAAGACCTTAATGGTTGAAGTTTTCATTTCACTGTAATGAAGTGATTTCCTCCATGAGTACCTCACAAGTTGGACAATGAAAGTCAGTGGAAGATAAAATTCTCTTTTTGAAATTCGCTTTTTGTGTCTATTTTGCAATTCAAGTGATAAGGAAATTAATATCTGTATCAAGGGTTTTCATCAGGCATAGGCTGATGCAGGACAGAGTATGCCTCGTCATAGCTCTGCTTCCTTGGATACTGCAGCTTAAGATAAACCCGGAATGTTGTCTCTGCTTTGTTGTATTTACACTTAGAACTACACTTGGACTGTGGGAGCTGAGAGCTGGCAGGCACTGGACCTATGTAATTAGAACAGTATAAAAGATTTGTGGGAAACTTGGCTCCTGTCTGGGACAGGTGCTCTCAGTGGGGAAGGAGACAGAAAAAGCTGTGTACTTGAGGAAAAGTTGGGCCTCATGGGCTGATGCTGTACCTGCTAAAGTTCATGCCCTGTATCCTTCCATAAAGCTAAAGAAACACAGCATTGAAGCTTACTCGCATCTTTTGAGTCTAATTGCCAATTCAAACCTCTAACTATGGCTACTTTGATGCAATACCATATTAGACCTTTTTTCCTATATTTATCACCCCTTCCACTCTCGTCCCCCAACTCTGCAGAGGGAAGACCCAGAGATAGCATAAAATAGAAAGCAACTCAATGAATATTTATTGAGTGCCTGCTATTTGATAGGAGGAATGGGATTTTCAGCAAAATCTCTGGAGAAAGATATTTTTCTTTATAAAAAAAAATGCTCACACAGCTGCATTCCCACAGACATACACACAGCCTGTGTGTCATCTCTCTGCACTCAGGCATAGTAACATATGGGAGAAAAAGTCATTTATTACTACAGGCTGTGACAATAACTGAGAAAATTTACTGCAGAAAATTAGCCAACAGTATTTCAGCAGGAGGTCCGGACATTATCTATCAAAGATTCAGAGACTTGTGGCAGCATTTCACTTCATTTATTCAAATGCTTTGGGCAAATAAAATTATGATGAAGCACCTAGCAACCTCTGCCCTGTGCATTTTGACAAGCTTACTGCTAATTGATTGTTTGGGTCCAGCTCCCACTCCAAGAGAAATAGATTACTATTGATTTTAGTTGACATTTCATATAAGTGCATATATTTTATTTTTATTTATTTTCAAGAAACTGAAATCAAGTGCTGTAACACCTCAGGAGGAAATGGAGGTGTCAGGATTTGACTCCATCCTGTGTCCTTAAAAAGAAAGGGAGCCATCCAATTAACAACACCATGAATAAACAATTGGTTAAGCATTTTTAAAGCAGGGATGTTAATGTCACACCATCTAAGCAAAGCAATCAAACTTGGCATGAAAGGGATGTTATACAAATAAGCAAATATCCAAATCAGGTTCTTCAAGCATATCCATTCTCAATTAACCGCACCCCTCCAATTGGTCTCTTAACCCTTCTTGATTGTTATGACACTTGAATACATTTCAGGAGTTATGGCAGCCATATTAGTGAAGATCTTGAGATCTGCTTTTAATGCACTCATAAAACTGTAACCTGGACAACATATTATACCAACTTAATCAACCATTAAGTTCACCAAATACATATTGAAGGTTTGCTGTTTTCCCCTGTGCTAGGCCACATGCAAGCAACTCTATATAAATAACAAACTCATGCTCAACAAGTTTAAGTCTACTGGATGAGAGATGACTAGAATCAATAAAATGTGAAGAGGGCAACAATAGCAGTATGCATAGGCTATTTTGGAGCGCTTAAAAGGCATGTCAAGCTGTTCTTCTCAGTGTGACTGGAGAATAGTATCTCTGAATTGAAGTGTATCGGAACAGAATGTGAATTTGGAGGTCATCTTGTTCTGGCACCATGAGTCCCAAGGTCAAACTAGGTGTGAGTGAGAACTGTGCGAGGAGACATGTAATTTTAGAAAGTATATTATGGACATTCTCAAGCTAGAGAATGGGGTGGCATTGCACTGGAGCTAAAAGAGAAAGTTATTCCTATCCAGAAGGCATGCGCTCTCTGTGAAACCACTTATGAGCTATGGACAAGAACCTGAGAAATACTGCACTAGACCCTAGTTCTATGGATAAGAAGATTGGAGCAAAAAAAGAATAAATGTCTTATCAGGAGGCCTTTTCAGTGAACATTTATTGAGCTCTTACTATAGGCAAATAAGTATTTTACATATGAGGATCAAAATATGTGGTAAAATTTATTCTCTCAAAGGGCTAGTGAGAGAAAAACCTTGCCTTCCTTCTTAAGGAAAGTTATTGTGGATAAGTATATAGATAGTTAAACAAAAGGAAAAGAAATTAGGAAAGAAAAAAGTGATCAGCTCATTCTCTGCAATGGAGGAAGTAAAAAAGGAAGGAATACAAAATGATTTCCAAACCATATGACAGAGAACTTATACTCCACCAATGTACTATTATCCAAAGCAAACCAAATGGTAGTCGTTGCAAACATCAGCAGGTAGAAACACCTGAAACCCAGAAGGTGAAGCACTGATAATCTCTACCCAGTCAAGGCCTGTGGCCTATCAATAGATTCTTTTTTTGTATCATTAATTACCTCTGGGTATTTTAAACTCATTTTCATTGAAGAGTTTTCATCCCATTTAGCATTTATTATAATCTGAAAATTTTATTTAGCTTCTTGAAAAGAGGCGAAGACTTTGACATCATGAAACACATCACATTTTCCTTGTAAATGTTTTGTAATAAATGAGAAACTGTACAGCAGTTAGTTCAATATTACCCATGCAGGATGAATCCTCTGAGCAATTACCTTGTTTCCATGGCAACAGCATATCTGCCCATCCTTTCCTGTGATACTGGGAAGACACCAATTTGGGTCTGCTCAGTAAAGCTAAGGAAAACTTAGTGAATTGGGGGCGGGAGCACAGGAGGATTGTAAATGTGATGCTAACTGGGCTAACAAGCAAACAAACTGCTATTTATACTATTTATTCATTGGTTCATTTGAGCAGCTCGAAACAATCCACAAGGGAAGAACTGTAAAGTTGGAAAACAGAAAGGAAAAGTGAAATCTCTAGCAAAACAAAAATGGCAACTAGGCTCTTGAGTGCCTTTGCCCCCACCTAATCCTTTGGGAAAAGACCTCTGAAGAGTTCTAGGACCCTGAGTACGGAATGAAAACAAACCTCTAGTAGACCTCTGCCCGGACCTCACACCCCACCCGGAATCTGCCAGGGCCCACGTTCATGCTTTGAATTTTTTAGCAAATTCTGGAAAAAGCAAAGAAGGCCAAGAAGTATGCCTTGGACATCTGTGAAAAACCATACTCTTAATTTGGCTGCTACACTCCAAAGAACTGCAAGAAAAAATAAATCAGAAAAATCGCATCATATACACTGAAGCAAAAAGCAAGTACAGAAGCAGAGAGAGAAAGCTGCTTTAGAGCAAGATTTCCAGGCCAACAGCAGCCACATTTTTTGAAGGGGCTTTTAAATAGAGATTTAAAGTTGGAAATTAAAGACATGCTCTTTCAGGGAAAATGGACATGATAACATTGTTGTGCCCCCTATTATCAGTTTTGAGTATAGACTCTCATGGGAGCTGGTTCCCGGACAGCTTTAGAAGTAGGATGTAATTTAGAGACTTTTCCTTGGTAAGCATCATAAAGGAGACTCTAAAAAGGTGGATGGAAAGAGAATGTGGGAGGAAAGTAACAGAATTGTGACATGAAATACCACTGGTTGATTAATATGACATGTAATTGCATCTAATTACAGGCATCCTTTGGAATCTTGGCCACTGGGTTAAAGATAAATGTAATACCTGGGAGAAATACCCAGGCTAATATAATAAAGGTCTTTATTCTATTTAGAGGGATAACCATATTAATGTAGAATCCCTAAATCAAATGATTATGCATCTGAGAAATGTGCTTATGGGAAAGAAAGAAGAAATATTCATCTGAAAGACTAAAGAGACAAAGAAGTTAAAAAAATGGAAAATAAAAATATTCAAGGAATTATTCCATTTTATAAATCAGTCTTCTTTCAAAATGCTTACCTTTTAAAAAACTGAAAGAAAATTTAAACAAAGATAGAAGAGCCGGGCTCAGTGGATTCCGCGCTTTGGAAAGCTGAGGTGAGTGGATTGCCTGAGCCCAAGGGTTTGAGACCCACCTGGGCAACTTGGCGAGACCTCATCTCTACAATAAATCAAAAACAATTAGCCGGGCGTGGTAGCGCGCACCTGTAGTTCCAGCTACTTGGAAGGCTGAGTGGACGGATCGCCAGAGCCCAGCAGGTCGAGGCTGCGGTGGCGGGAGCGTGCCACTGCACTCCAGTCTGGGTGACAGAGTGAGACTCCAAAAAAAAGATAGAAGAAACTCACTGAATAGTTAAAAGATACATTATTTTTGTTTGTTTTTTTGTTTGTTTTTTTGTTTGTTTTTTGAGTTGGAGTCTCACTCCATCGCCCAGACTGGAGTGCAGCGGCGGCTCCCGGCCACCGCAGCCTCGACCCGCTGGGCTCCGGCGATCCTTCCGGCTCAGCCTTCCAAGTAGCCAGAACTACAGGAGTGCGCTAACACGCCCGGCTAATTTTTTTGATTTTATTGTAGAGATGAGGTCTCGCTTGCCCAGGCGGGTCTCAAACCCGCGGACTCAGGCAATCCACTCACCTCAGCTTCCCAAGGAGAGGGATTACAGGCTGAGCCACCAAACCCGGCTAAAGATACATTTTTAAAATGATCTTTAAGTAGGATTGTAAAATAATAATTATAATGTGACTAACAACTTCTGCTGATCTCTGTTCTACATAGAGATTTGGGAACAAATTATTTATATTTCATAGATTATATATTTATATTGCCCACTCAAAATTTACCAAGACTCTCTGCAATTGTACCTACAAAAGTAAAATCCAAAAAACTTTTTTGAAAATATTGCTGTTCTTCCATTTATAAAAGCCTATATGTCTCATCATGTTTTGCAACTGAAAATCTTACTGCTTAATTTAATGTACAAGAAACAAATATATTTGATATCTTACACTAATTTAAATTCCATAATATTTAATATAGAAAAATACAATGTATGAATACTATGCTTCAACTCATTATTTTAAAATCACCCACATAATATTCAGTCTATCTAAAATTAAATTACTCATTTTAGATATTTTATCAACATTTATCCTAAGGCATAACATCATAAATAGTAAACATAAACTAAATGTTGAATCAATGAATTAATGGAGAGTTCAAATAATCAATTTGTTTTAATTCATCTCACAGTTTGGGATCACAGACATAACCACAAGTATCTCTACATTGTCCATCATTATATAAAAGACTCTTTCTCGGCCGGACTCGGTGGTTCAGCCTGTAATCCCGCGCTTTGGGAGGCCAAGGTGAGTGAATTGTCTGAGCCCGCGGGTTTGAAACCCACCTGAGCAACTTGGCGAGACCTCATCTCTACAATAAATCAGAAAAATTAGCCAGGCATGGTAGTGAGTGCCTGTAGTTCCAGCTACTTGGAAGACTGAGGCAGAAGGATCACCGGAGCCCAGCAGGTCGAGGCTGCGGTGACCAGGAGCGTGCCACTGCACTTCAGTCTGGGCGACAGAGTGAGACTCCAACTCAGAAAAAAAAAAAAAGACTCTCCCTGCTGCAATAGCATTCTCTCTTTTCCAGTCCCAGCTCCCTAAGCAGCAGGTTCCCTTAACTTTGCTGCAATATGGAATCTACTTTCATTTTTTATTTTGTTGCCTGCAACCTGCACAGCTTTACCAGTCACATTTTCCTTTGCTTTACTATATTATAAAGATGCAAACACAACAGATTTACTTAACATCACAGTGAAACTACTAATCACTGTAAGTTCTGGGCATAGTCTTTATCCTAATCTATTGGGAGAAATAAGACAGGCAGATAAAAGATTGAAACTGAAGTGAATTACTGGAGAAGGGTAAAGAGGATACAAAATTGAAAATCCTTTGGTGGCTTAGAAAAGGGCAATGGAATAGAAACGGTAGAAATGTATCTCTCCTTAAGTGGAGAGATACAGAGAAACTAACACTTATCTACAACTGTTTTGCATCAGGCCCCATACTAGAGGATTTTACATATATTATTTTATTTATTTCTCACATCAAAATATTGAGATACATCTCTTCATAATTTTACAAGATATGAGACCAAGTAGAGCTTCAAAACTTGCCCAAGATTATATTGCTTGCAAGTCTCTGAACACTCGTTCTAATCCAAGTTGATATTATTTCCATTCCAAGCAGAAGGGATACAAGTGTACATTAAGGCACCAGGGTAACATTATGCACAGGTGTGTTTTACAGATAATGATTCCAGTGATCATCTAGGACAGAGCATCTAAGGTAAAGCTAGGAATTTGCAAACAGGAGGTCTGGAGACACCCAAACTCTCCAGCAAGGCCTACAAGGCCTCGTGAGATCAGAACTGGCCTTTCTAGTCGCACCTGAGCCTCTCTCTCCTTTTCTCACTTCCACATTCTAGTCACACTGATCTCTTAGTACCCCCAGAAAGCAAGATTCTTCTAGTCACCAAGCCAAAATTCTCACTTACCAAGTTGAATCCTGGTGGACCTTCATATTTCATTAGGTCTCAACTGAAATAGTGCTTCCTCTAAGACATCTTCCCTAACTACTGATAGGCAATTCCTCCATCCTTACTTCCTCCAATCTTATTATTCTATTTTAACAATGCATGTTCTTTCTTTCAGTGCACTTATCACAATCCTAAACTTGACATTTGTTTACCTGTCTCAGTATTAACTATGGATTTTCTGGCTAGCTGGAATACTGTGAAGCCATTAACCATGTTGGTTTTATTCATCACAGTCTAGCCAGAGCCCAGACAACACCTAACACATAGAAGTTAGGCAACTGATAACTATTGAATTAATTATTCATGAATGAATGAATGACTCCCTTATTTTTTCAATTTTAGTCTTAGCATGACTTAATAAATTGCAAAGAATGTCCAATGCTATTGCTGTTAAATATCTGCTGTTAAATAAATGGCAAATTTGTGACAAGTCTATTTAAGAGTGGCAGGTGCTCACTTTCAGCGGTTGAGAACATATGGTTGTTGATAAAACAATAACTGCAACATGCTGAAGAATCATAATGTAAGAAAACAGGATATTTTGAAAGTTGGGTGTCACTGGAATTCTAAATAGCTGAGCAAGTAATAAGTTACAGTTATTACTTACAGACATCAACAACACTAAGTCTTAGAATTTTGAAACAAAGAAATGTCTACTTCTGTGCCCCTGAGGATCTGACACAAATAGAGGGTCTCTGTCGTCTCCAACTGGGGCACTTATTCAGCTTTAGACTTAGGTTAAACCTGTCTCCTTTCCTTGCAGATTCTTTAAATCTACACTTTCGCAGTGCCTGTGATCCTTGCACTAAGTAGCAGATTTAACATCAGGATCAACACCACTAACAACCAGCCCCAACTATGTGTGTGAGAAAAAGGGCCCACAGGAGAAAAATATGTACAGCAACAGTGATTGTATTTGGATCATGGTGCTATGAGCAATTTTTAGATGTTCCTTCCGTTCACTGTTTTCCAATTGAGAAAGGAAAGTAAAATAGCTGTGTAATTAAAAAATAGCAATAAAGCCAGCATGATCCTTGAGCTCACTTTTCGAGAAAATGAGCCACCATAAGGCCAATTTCCTCCCCGTTAAGGCTAATAATAGTAGTGAGTGAAAAGAATAGACTTCATGGATTGCTCTCCTGATAATGCCAACCAGCAGTATTACTAGTAGAAGGAGAGCTGATTGTCAGTAGTATAGTGTCATATTTAGTGAGCAATTCCTCTCAGCACTATTCCAAGTGCTTTATGTAATATCTCATTAGATCTTCATAAAAGCTTTATAAAGTGATTGCTGTCATTATACCCATTTTACAATAAGGAGAATAAAACTAAGACAAGTAAAATCATTATATTGGTCCAGTGTTCCATTTAACTTCGAGGTATCCATTCCATGATTTTTATCTAAGTCATTCTTTCATATATTTATTCAATGACATTGTTAAGCACACACTCTGTGGCAAGCACTACCCTCATCATTAGAAAAAACAAAAAGTGTATAAAGAACAGTTTCTGTTCTCAGTTATCCAAATCAGTGGAAGAGACAGTGTTATAAACAGATGATGCTAATAAAGTATGCTACGTGGCAAGTTTCAGGGTGACAAAATAACATACGAATGGAGCCCCTAAATTACACATGGGTAGAAAAATATATCAGAGAATGCTTCCTGGAGATGGTGACACCTGAGCTGAATGTTAAAAACAACACTTGACTTTTACAGAATAGTTCACTAATTAGGAGGGGTTAAGTGGAAGAATGCTTAACATGAGAGAGCCGAACAAAGCCTCGGACAGGACACATCACGATAGATAAGAGGACCAGTGTCATGAGGAAAGGAGCGATTTAAAAAAGAGATAGCGAGGATTTAAAGATGAATGAAATGTCATGTTTACATTATAGAAACATGACTTTAGTATATACTGAATAATTTGAGACAGATAAGACTAGAGAGGCTAGAAAGCTTGGTGGGAGGCTGCTGAAATATGATAAGCAAGAGAGGAAAAGGGTCTTCACAAGTGCAGTGAGGCAGAGCAGTAGTGAAAGTGGAAGAGTAAGAAAGATTTAAGAAATTAAATTAAACTTGGAAAACTGATTTGCAACAAAAATGAGGCAAAGAAAGACATTAAAAATAAATCTCAGAATATAAGCTTAAAATGTTGGGGAATAGCGCGTGCCTGTAGTTCCAGCTACTTGGAAGGCTGAGGCAGAAGGATCGCCAGAGCCCAGCAGGTTGAGGTTGCGGTGGCCGGGAGCGTGCCACTGCACTCCAGTCTGGACGACAGAGTGAGACTCCAACTTGAAAAGAAAAAAAAATGTTGGGGAAATATATACAGGCACCTTCTGTCCCCTGTGGAAATGGAGAAAACAAGAAGAGAAGCTGACCTACCAAGAAGGAGATGAACTCAGTACAGATTGTGGGACAGCGGCATGAAATAGTCAATGTGTCACACTGTTCTTAAAAACTTGGACTTGTCAACAGATTTGAGCTGGACATAGAGATTTCAGGGTCTTTAGCATACTAGAAATAGATGAAACCAAGGAGTTTTGTAAAATAGCTCAAGGAGAGCAGAAAAGAAAGAAACTTACACACAAAATACAGGAATTTTGAAGGTGGGAACAGTAGAAGGATAAGTGAGCAATAAGCAATGAGAGATGCTGTGGAAAGGGACATTTTAAGGATGTACTTATAAAGACACAGAAAACACACAAGTAAGAATCAATTGTGGGAGTACACAGAGAACTAAAAGAAGATGGTACTTTAGCCAGGTGTGGTAGCGCTCACCTGTAATTCCAGCTACTTGGAAGGCTGAGGCAGAAGGATCGCTGGAACCCAGCAGGCCAAGAATACAGTGGCGGGAAGCATGCCACTGCACTCCAGTCTGAGTGACAGAATGAGACTCCAACTCAAAAAAAAAAAAGAAAAGAAAAAAAAAGAAGATGGTACTATGGAAGAGAAGAGGAAAGAGATTTTTTTTTAAGAACTGGGGAGGGATCAATAGTAACAGAGGCGGATGAGTGGACTAGTTAGATAAAAAGTGAAAAAACCAATCCATATCATTTGGAAATTGGGTAATCACTGGTGACTTGGTGAAAGCAGTGGGTCAGTGGGGACAGAAGGCAAGATGCGGTTATCAGACGAATGGGTGGAAAGGAAAGAAATGAAAACATTAAATGAAGACAATTTTCTAACATGTTGGTAAAAATTCCAGAATAAAGAATGGTGTGTTGTTGGATAGAATTCAAGATCAAGAGCTTTAGAGAGAGGTTTGTATGTTTTGATATAGGAGATTAGCTAGATCTAAGAGGGTTTATTGTTTAAAGTATAAGATTCCATATGGTAGATGGAGGAAGACACTTTTCTTTTTCTTATCTAATTTGTTTGTAATGGTCATTAATAGACGTCCATGCCCCACTTCAGATCATGCTGCAGACATATGACATTAGAAAGGAAATGAGGAGAAACCACTGAAAGAGGAAAGTACCAATAGGCATTTGACATGGCTGGAGTCAAGAGTACAAAGAAATGGACTGACCTTGGGGAGGAAGAGGTGCACCTCATCCATTAAGTCTATTGGAAATAAGGGAATACTGGGTGAATGTAGATAGATTTGTTAATATAGGCAGAAATTGAATACAAACAATATGCCCAATGACTTCAACTTTCTCAGTAAAACAAAAAGAAAGGATATGTGATAAGTGGCCCATATACCTATCAGGGAATAGTGGCACAGTGGGAAATCTGAGAAAAGTAAAAAAATAAGGGGGAGGCGACTATTAGTTCCAGGACCCCTCTTCTAAAGGATATGGACCTTTAAAGAAAGTTGAATAGAAGCTGAGAGTTGATCTACCATGGAGAATCTTTTAAAGATGGCATGAGTCTTCAGCTTCATTAGAAGTTGGGCATGGGTACCTATAAATGATCATTACAAGCAAATTAGGTCAGAGAAAGAAAAGTACTTTCCTTTATCTTATGATTGGGACCTTTGCACTTGATTCAAAGTGTTTTCTTTGTAGGAGCTTTGTAAACTATTTCCCATGAACTATCAGCATAATGTGGTGTGTAAGTCAACATCATAGCACTTGAGTCTGCCCTCACGGCCAACTTCATTCAATGAGGTACATAGCAAAATTACAAAGATTTCTAAGTATACATGTATGGGGAAAAAATTGTTTACCAGAATTCATTTTAGTAGGAACCCTGCATTTTTGGAAGAAATACTTGGATATGCCATTTTGTACAGAGAGCGAGATCCCAAGGAATGTCATGCATAATTCTCAAAATGTGCTCACTAAAAAGCAATATATATAAAGAGAGGAATTTATTTTACGTTTGAGAAAAAAATGGGAAAAGAGGTCAGGGGAGAGATAGAATAAGAGGAGTCAGAAAAAAGAAGCAAGAGTGCTTGAATGTGACTTCTCTCATCTAGCCATCACAGTTTTGGTAAATTCAAACAAATTCCAAAAATGCCCCCATACTATGAAATTGTTTGAGAAAGACATAAAGGGTGTGAGTTTGTTGTTTGTACTGAGGGCTGGGTAGAAACAAAGACATCACACAGATCCCTGTAGGAAGCAGAGAGAGTGAGATGCATGAGTATAGGATTCCCCCAACTCCCAGATATTGTGAGAATTGCTGGAAAGGGAAAGGCTTTGGACTTTCATATGCTATCAAACTGAGGATCTGAGCTCAATCCAACCAGCTGTCATGAGACAATGATACCATTGACCTTCGCTCTTCCCTCAGTTCACATCTGCAGTGTACAAATATTTACTAGTGGCAAGTTTAGGCAAAATATTTAGATAGCACTCTATGGTATATAAGCAGTACTATGACAGAGGCTATAACACTGTTTAATCAGGGAACATAATGGGAAGAAAATATTAACTAGAACAGTTTTGATTCCAAACATCTAACAATTAAGCAGAGTCCAAAATAGTCTCCAGTATGAACAGACTGCTCATAAAGAAAGAAATACAAATGCTCATAAACATATAAAAAGATAGTCAACCTTACTCATAATCAGAGAAATGAAAATTAACACTAGTGAGGTGGCACTTTTCACTTAGAGGATAAACAGGCAACTCATTACTAGAGGAAGTATAAATTGGCACACTTTTGTGGAAGGCAATTTGGTGACATTTATCTCAACTTAACATTTTTTTCAAAATTTAAAATGTCCATACACTTCAAATCAACAATTTTACTTTTAGGAATGTCCTGCAGGTAACTCTTACTTGTGACAAATTACAAATGCAGAAGGATTCTCATGAAAGAATTATTTGTGATAGTCAAGGGTCCACCAGCTTGAAAGTGATAAAATAAAGGCTGATGAAGCAGATAAAGGAATATTATACAGCCATCAAAAATAATGAAATAGATTCATATGCACTGATACAGAACAATCATCATAGTGTGAAACACAAAGTAAGAAGCAAGGCAGAGTCTCTAAAGTTCTACTACATACATGCTTAAACTCTGTTTATACAACATACACACACGAATGTATATGGTCATATTTTATAACATATCTCTAGATGGATATGCAAGAAGTTGAAAATAATGATTGTCTTCTTTTTTTTTTTTTTTTTTTGACTTGGAGTCTCACTCTGTCACCCAGACTGGAGTGCAGTGGCCACTTCCGGCTACTACAGCCTCGACCTGCTGGGCTTCGGCGATCCTTCCGCCTCAGCCTTCCAAGTAGCTGGAACTACAGGCGCACACTACCATGCCTGGCTAATTTTTTGATTTATTGTAGAGATGAGGTCTCGCCAAGTTGCCCAGGCGGGTCTCAAACCCGCGGGCTCAGGCAATCCACTCACCTCAGCCTCTCAAAGTGCGGTATTACAGGCTGAGCCACCAAGCCCGGCTATGATTGTCTTCTGAAAGGAAAACTGTCTATTGAAGGGAAAGGTTCAGAAGACCTACTCCTCAATATTTGTACATTTTTAATTTTTTGTACTTTTTTTTAAATTGCTGTATCCCCAGCGCCTAGCACAGTGACTGGCAATAATAGATACCATAAATACTTATGGAATTAGTGAAATTAGCTTTGACCAATAGGAGTAAAAGAATAGAAGTCTCAAATCAGATTTATTTTCCTGGATGTGTGCATTTAAACATAAGGTGGTTTGAATGACTCACAGATGAGTTTTTTTCTATTTCACTAAACGTTTATTGAGCACTTGCCAGGTGCTAAGGACTGTGCTAGCAAAGCAAATGAAACAACAAGTGAGACCAAGTTCCTGCTCTCAAAGATTTCATCATCTGGAGAGGAATCTAAAGATAGTATAACACCTAGTAACAGTTCAGGGTACAACAAAATAAGGACAAAGTGTTGCATGAATCCAGAAAAATATTTTGTTGGTTTCCGAAGTAGATAGTAAACAGCTTCCTGCAGGGTACAGTCGCCCTGGGATTGAGAGGGGAACATGAGCAACAGTATGAATGAGGATGACAGCGGATATGCTCTCAACTCCTGATGGTGGAGCATAGTCCAAGCACATTACCAGTGACATCTCAAGTTCCACTCTTGATAACCCCACAAGGGAGCTCCCTCATGACTCATTTTCACAGATGAAAGCGTTGAGACTCAGAAAAGTGACAATACTTACTCAGGATCACCAAGTTCATGGCAGAGCTGGCCTTGGAACCCAGGCAGTGTGAGCCCAGAGTTCACACTTAATGGTCTCTTTTATAATCTGAAGAGGGCACGTGAAGAGTTCGGTTGGTTGGAACAGAGGAAGGGAGATGCAAAAAGAACAGGCTGGAAAGAGTAGTTTAAGTAGCTGCAGGGGGCCTTGAGCACTTTGCTCTGAGAATAGGACTTCACTCTCTAGGCAGTGGAAAGCTATTTTATAATTTTGGAAAGTGACATAATCTCTCTTGTGCTTCAAAATGATAACTGACATCAGTGAGAAAGGAAGGAGAGGATTCTCACCTAAATTTGGCCAAAGAAAATGGAAAAGAGGGCATTGGGAGTATTTCAGAGGCATAATTGGTGGAATTAGATGAAGCCATGAGAGGTTGACACCCTAGTGGTCTATTCACTGAGAGGCAGTATGAAGGAGATAAACATAGAGAATTATCAGAACTAATTAAGTTTTTGTGTTGATTCATGTCAAATAAACCTTATTATCAAGCAGCAAGAGTAAGAAATAAAAGTTTAGTTTCCTGAGCAGATATGGAAATTAAATATTCCTCCTTCCAGCCAAACAGAGATTTTACCACCTACTGGTGAACTCAATTTATCAAGTCCATTAAAATAACTGTAGTAAAAGGTGTACATATGTTTCCCTGAAACAGTTTTAATAGGTTTTGGAGTTTTTATGGACATTTTTACCTGAGTCTAGTATTATAAAATTTTTCTCAAGCTTTCCTCTGATACTAGTTCCCTGGGGGAGAAAAAGGCATTCTGATCAATTTATTTTTAATTTCAGTGTTCATTTAAAAATATGTACCCTTTTGTATTTAGCTTACTTTTCTTTGGACTCTACAAATCTCAGCTATATTCATCAGTAAGAGTCTGTGGAAATCTGTCAGATGTAGTGGGGTGAAAGTAACACTGGAAGGCAAGAGTTTTGTTTTGTTTTGTTTTTTCTGTATCCCTAGCAAGGATAACTTGAAGTCATCACCGCATTCATTAGAGATGCTTTCCTCATCCAGAAATGAAAGGGGTGAATTAGACACTCTCTAATATTCATCTATTTTCTCATTCTGTCATGCAAGGACTCAACAAATATACACTGAGCATTCAAGTCTTGGAGAGACACAGAGTTGCACTATCTACATCTCAAGGAGCTCTCAATTTTAATATGGCAAGCTAGACAATTCTGATTTTAAAAATCAATATAATATTTTAAAAACCACAAGGATATCTCAAAGAAATTATCTCTGTATTGAAGTCTAAGTAACCATTCCATTCAAACACATTGAAAATTGTTCATATTTGTTCCCTAGATAGCCATTTATATTTCAGGTTTTCTAAAAGTGGATAGACTCAGAAACTCAAGAGAACAAAAACAAGGTTGGATGAAGAGATCCTTTTTGTCTGCAGTACTGTGGTATCATATTTGTAAAAATTGATCTGCACCTAATAAAACAGTGGAGCACTACTAGGAGACTCCCAATTCTCCTCCAGCCCTGGCTTTTACCTTTAAAAATGAATTGTTTGTCATCAGGTATAATATGGGGCAGCTTGTATAACTGGGGAGAGATGTGTGCTTCTGACCCCATGCCCTCTATTACCCATTGTCTGCAGACACAGAGGAAAGTCAGGTCTCCCGTGGAGCATACGAGATGTTTTCTATGAAACATTGCAGGAGGGCTACCTTGGAGCAGGTTTGACAGCCTACCTTACATGCATTTCTTTTCTTTACTGGAGAGGCATCGTTTCTAGGAAAAAATATGTCTGGAGTCTGCTGCCAAGCACAGGGGCAACCGTGGGAAGCCTACTTGCTCATAACAGGAAAGGGCTCACTGTTCTCATTGGGCATTCAGGACCACAGCTGTCAGCATGGTTCAGACAGAGGTGTTTCTTTCTTTAGAGCTTCAGGGACATCATTCTCTAACGTTAACACAACCAACCGGCCCTATTGTGCTCTGCTTAGCTCACACAGAAAGAACCAAGATTTTCTTTCAACCATCTTCTGAATATGAATGACAGCAGAGAAGACAAGAGTCAGGGCTTCTCATTCATGGAACCTGAGACCTGTCACTTACTAACAATGAAGCCTATGGCCTGGAAACTGGTAGATGCTCAATAAATATTTGCCAAATTAATTATGTGGTGATTATTCTGCTAATTAATATATGGGCTTATGCCTGGTACAATGTCTGTCACATGGCTGGTGTCAAACAGTAAGCGAATGAAGTAGCTTGGCTCCAGTACCAGACCCTAAGCAACATTATGAAGCAGATGAGTTATTCTAGGCTCTCCCATCCTTATTTTCAGCCTCTGTACATGCTTATCAGGGCCTGCGTGACTCACTCTGGACAACCAGCATGGATCTCATTTCTTTATAGAGTAGTGGTTTTCAAAGTGTGGTTCCAGGACCAGCTGCAATAGCATCCTCTGGGAACTTGAAAGAAATGCAAATTCTCAGCTCCACGCCAGATCTACTGAATTAGAAACTCTGGGAGTGGGGAACCAGTCATTTATATTATAATAAGCCCTCCAAGTGATTCTGATGCATATTAAAGTTTGAGAACCACTGCGTAGGTTTTCGTTTTTGTTTTGTTTTTTGTTTCGAAAGAACTAACTGCATGAGAGTCACCCCGGAATGCTTCCTGAATAGGTAGTACGGCCTCTCCACTAGACTCTGAGAATTCAAATATCTTGGGTTACAGCCAGGGAATCTGCATTTTGAGCAAATAATTCTTTTGCACAGTGGAATCGTTTTCCTGGTGCTTTGCTTTCTTTCCATGATCTATTAGTTGATTCTTTTCAGCAAAAGTTTCTAATTGATTCAATTCATGTTATTACTTCAATAAGGTGATAAACAGGGATATTTTAATGTTTAACAGGAAACTAAAGTATCCTCTGTCTTAAAAGAAAAGAAGCCACTAATGATGGAAATTCATATACTGCTACAGGCAGTATAGAATGTTCTAGGCTGTGGTGGGGATTCTTCCTTCAAATTAAGTAGCATCAATAGTTTTCTAGCTGACAAAATAAAAGTGGACTACATATTGGCTATTAAAGAAGACAAAGCCCACAGACAAAATTCAGCCACAGATGTGTGGATTTTGTTGTTGTTGTTGTTGTTGTTGCCATTAAAACATTATAAATAAGAACTACCATATAAAAATCTGAATGCCAGCATTTACTAAAACGTTAAATCCTCTGGCCACATTGGACATATATTTCTAAATAGTAACAAATAGATCTGAATAGTTGCTGCTCTTTCTACTTGACCACAGTTGCTACCATTCCCTAATGCTCTCCACAATCTTATTCTGGCTCACTTCAGTGTCTTATTGTAAGTTACTGTTTTCTGTAGACATTTGAGATTATGACTTCTGCTTTACATGAATTAATTGTCATCACCTCAGAGGGAAGCATTCAGGGAAGAATTAGAATCCCATAAGGGACAAGAGAAGGGACTACAGTATCATCACCAATCCAGTTATTACTGAATCACTTAAAACAATTAAGATGCTGGTGCTATTGTTGCTGCCCCTTGTTGGTCAGGTGTGTGTTCCTGTAGTTTTGTAATCATAAGAGTTTTGATGTGTTTTTCTTGTCTCCTCAACTAGGTCAGGAGGGTTTGCTAGGCTTTCTTTCCATTGAGGGTTCTTGACAAATATTTTAATGCATTTTGTCACATTGCAATATTTTTTCCAAAAAACTAAATAAGCATTTTATTAGAGACATTTTTCATGTTTTAAAATTGCATCACAACGTTTACTTCATTTCGTATTCATTTGATTATAAGAGTGGTCATTTTTAACCAAGCATATAATAAGACAAAACGAATTATAGCTGGTCCACTTAATAGCCTTTCTCTCCATACCTATCAGAAATATTATATTGCTTATGCTATTATTGGACCATGCATAATGCATGAATAAATAAACTTATAAATTTATGTTATCTGTCCCAACTACAAATAATTTCCCCTACCAAATATCTCTGGAAGTCTCTAAGCAAATGAATTAAAAAAGTAAATGTAGCATCTGCCATGTCCCTTCTTTTTTTGGTCCAGCACCTTGTTTATTGCTTTATATTTATTTCATTGGGAATCTGGGAATGAGGGGATTTAAAGAATTCATGAGCTCCAATTGTCACAATAAAGTAAAGGTTAAGGAATAAGTCTTGCTCATGATAGAGGAGATAGATTGAAAGACACCATACCTCTTTTGCAAAGCTGATTTTTATAATTCAAAGCTAGCATACCCATTGTTTATCCATGCTCCTCCAAGTAGTCTCCGTTTGCTAAAATAGAAGAATGTTACAGAGGAAAACAAGTACAGAGATTTGAAACCATCCTCACTCATGCAGGCCAGTCTCCACATTAGCAGGACCTAATTTTTCCACTGACTTCACCAATAGGGACTTACTAGTCCAGGAAACACTTGTCCACAAAGATAAAATTTGCAGATAACTTCATCATTCATTTCAGAACCTTACAAAAATCCCATTTGAGCTGATATAAGATGGTCCAACCTTTCAGTAGGTAGCATCAAGACCCTTGGAAATAGTACCAGAAATTTCTTGCTTTGCTGTACCCACCAATTTTAAACTATTGTGCAGGGGTCCTGCCCCCACCGGGTCTGGGGTCTCCTGAAGGAGGGACAATAGGCGAATGAAGGAACTTACGACTAAATGATATAGACGGACACCTGCTTCTGGACAGAATGCCAATTTAATGTTAGTTAACACAGAGCTTATATACCATTCGCAAAGGGACAAGACAAAGAAAATTCCTTCACGTACATATGCTTTAAAAGTTACCACCATCTAGCAGTCTAGAAGCGACAGACAAGCCAAGAACACCATCTACTTTCAGCTAATGAGTCTTTATCATAAAGCCAAATATGATAGTTTTAGTTCAAAGTCCCGAATTACAGTCCTTGAAATGTTTCAAGAAAGTTTCCAGGTGCACATTTCTCCATGTATCAGGAGTTTTCTTTCTGGGGCTTCTATGACCTTCAAAACTTCGTAATCGCCTCTCTTATCCAGGTGTCTTCGTTACTTTTCTCTTATCCTGCAGTGTTTATTTCTAAAGAAAATTCAAAAGAGGCTTTTAGAGATGTTTCCCAGGCCCAAAGTTTGCTTTCTGTATTTAGTTAATTTATCATAAAAGTATCCAATTGTATATTATGAATTTAGTGAAAACCCACTCTATAAACATTAACTTAGAATTTTGACTATTGAATTAAGTAAAAACCTTAACGATTAATTTTCATCCTAAATCTGTGAAAACAGGGTTATAAATCATCTACATAACTCCTAGATAAGTGTTAGAACTTAGAGTGAATTCATAAGGAACTTACCGTAAACTTGTGCTTCTAAAAAACCTTATGTTTAAACACTAAACTACATAATTCTAAATCAAATAAGGAGTGAATATACTTATATCATTTTTTACTCATGCAATATCTAGTAACTTATAACCAAGTGAAAGAAAGCATTTTTGATGTGCTTCAGAGTTTAACCATTGATATGTTAGAAAGGCCAAACGGCATGGTGGGAAATAGAAAAATGAACAATGACATCCTTGGTAGCTGTGAGTACTTCGCATAGACATGCTATTTTCTTCTTCCACGACTGCACAGAATTCTTCAGCCGTATCAAACAGCAAAGGTGGAAGACAGAAGGGCCTCAGCTGCCCTGACTCGCTTTGCGGCCGGGGGTCCTCAGCGCACCTGGACTTTGTCAATCAGGTGGGCCTCCAAGGCTGGCTCCCAACACTATTGTATCATGACACTTACTGAATCTTAACTCTCAAACCATACCCAAAAGCCTCATAAATATTCTGTCTTTTCCCTGCTTTGTCCTTGACTTTGTGAGCAATAAGCTCAGCTTTGCCTTATCATCAGGTGTTTTATTGGCATTTTTCGGGGAGCCAGGATTAAGTATCCAAAATACCTGATCCATCAACGACTTAGTTGGTAATTTTACTGACAAGCTTGTTTTCAACCACACCCTTCACAAAAGTTTCTTCCTCTATTTCAATTTCTTTGTTTCTGTCCTACTGAGATGGGAAGCTGTTCAAAATTGAATTCCAACTCTGAATTTTCCTACACCTGCCCACATCTCTGGTCAATGATGGCTCTCATCTCCATTTTAGACAGCATTTTTATTTTCCGCAGCTTTAACTTTTACTGGAAGAAGCTGCCTAGTCACAGAGCAAACCTAATTTGGGCCTCATCACAACAAATAATTCAGCCACCATTACTCACTGTTTTTGTTTCCCAGGATGTAAGTTACAATTACACAGGAGCACTCAGCTCTGGACTCTTAACAAAATCCAATATTATGATGCACAAGTCCAGCTTAGCAAGACTACCCCAGACCCAATTCCCTCTAAATGAAAGCGTCCAAACCACAGCAGTTCTTACATAAACGTGAAATGCCTTAAATTATTTACTTCAAAGATTATGGTAAAAATTATACCCAATTTAATGTATTTTTGAGCAGTATATATCCCGGAAAGGTCTTGCATTCAGCGCTGGTTACCAGTAGGGAACAGGACCAATGCAGTGTCTTCAACGTGGAACTTAGTCTAATGATGGGCAGCCATGAAACTTTTTAAAAAAATAATTGCCTAAATTGCAGTTGTATAAAATTCTGTGGAGGCGAAATACAGAGAACTGCAAAAAGTAATAACAGGGAAACCTTGGCAAATCTATGAACTTGGGGAAACTTGTGAGAAAGTTATTTTGAACTGAGCCTTAAAACTATTTGATCTTTTCTGTCTGTATCAGGAGATTTTTAATATTAGTGACATTAATAAAAAGAATGAAACCTTGAAAATACTTTTTAATTTTTTTTAAGTTAGTTAGGCTGAGATATGCGATATGGTAAAAACTTACAGAGATCTAAGACAAAAAGAAAATGATTTGGCATATTATAAATTGACAGGTGAAGTTCCCTCTACAGGTTACTTAGCTAAATAAGACCAGTTGTTAACTGATAAGTGTCTTTTGCCTTCTGTTTATTCACCAATATAGATATTAATGTGTTCATGTGAGGTATATTACAGTAATCCTCAAATTCCAGGCCAAAACTGTTTGTTTCATCTTCTGAAATATTACAAAAATAAGTTTAGAGACTAAAACATCACTTAGTAATTCCTTCTAATTTTTATGTATCTGAAAAATATTTAATTCAATTGTATTTGTAATATTTTTGTTTTTGTTATATTGTTTTTTCTTGTTTATATTGGAGAAAAAAATGTCATAAAATGACAAGACTTTAGAACTTCCTGGAGAGGTTAGACAGATTGTATTATATCTGTTTAGAAAGCATAAATGAGAATTCATGAATATAAATTAGTGTTTTATTTTTTCTGGTGTCACATACAATAAATCAATTGCCTGGCAAGTGACAGTGATATGAACAGTAAAACATCTCCTCATCTCTATGCAAAAATAAGAAACTTAATAAGATAAATAAAAGAAGTATTTGGGAATAAGTAGAAAAGCATTCTTCTATGTCTCTGAGCCATGCAGGTGAGAGCTGGGTAACAGAAAAGGTTCATAACTATGTCATTCTCATCTCACCATGGAAATCAGGCAACACTCCTCTTCAAACCTGGCTTAGAAATGGGAGGTTTCACAAATATTTTGAAAGCCAGAATATTAAAATACTGCATTTGCTCATTCAGTCTTATAATTGCCACCTACACCCAGCAAGCAATATGACAGAAAGGAAGAAAAAAAGGAAGGAAGGAAGGTGGGATGGAAGGAAAGCAAGAAGGAAGGAAAAAGGATACAAGGAAAGGGAGGGACCTTGTCTCCTTTGCTACACAGACACACAGACTCAATATTCTGTTTCAAAAATTCTGTTGCCCAAAATTTACATTTCAGCGGAACTGACTTCTACCTAATGAGAGTGAGGAATTCACAGGGATATTCGGAAAGTTATTATGTAAATAGATGGACATTCAAAGCCACACAAGCAGAAGATTACTTGGGTCTTGGGAGAAGGACCCAAGCAAAGGAAGAAGACTGGAAGTTTTGTGCCTATATTAGCTTATTTTCAATTATATTTGAATATGAGAATTTTTAAGTTGTTAAACTATTTCTCAACTCATCCATTTCCTTTTTCTTGTCTACTCTGTAAAGCTGTATCTTCTCTAGAGTCATCCCATTAAATAGGAAGGTAAGTGACACTAATTCTAGATTTAACTACTTTAATTAAAACTTTTCTATGAAAAGACTTCTTAATGACCACAGAAGTATGTGGAACTCTGTCCTTCATCTTAAAGTTGAATTAACATTCTCTATGAACTCTCTCATCTCGGTGCCATAAGAAAATATTTTCTCTCAGGACTTACAATGGGAACCCTCCCTGGGGTCAATAATATGGCTCTCTGTTTAACTGCTCTCTTTTTTCTTTGTTTCCTTGGATGTCTAGTTCAGGAATAAAATTATCTTTCAGTTGGATATATTATCTCAACTTTGACATCTTCTGCTTTTAAAGTTTGAATGACATTTTGCAAATGAATGCTAATGAAGCAATTTATTTGCAGAAAACACTAAATTGGACTCAGAAAAATTAAAAGAAACAATTCCATAATGCCAAGATAATTTTTTAATCTCTTTCTTACTACTGTAATAGTTTAAAATGAGAGCTAAGCAATTTTATCAAGTGATTGAGGTACTTGTCAGGAAAGGCTGTGTCCTCAGTCTTCCCCAGAATCTCAGCTGGTGTCTAGTAAACTCGACTGAATATTCTTCAAACATTCTAAACATTGTCAGATTTTCCATAATTCTTGAAATACACTTAGAGCTAGAAAGATGAAATTGTCAGTCTTCAGCAATACATAAATGGTGATAAGCCTAACTCTTATGGTCCTGGAGCAGTAAGGTTAGACTCTCATTAAGTTCGTTGCCTTTTTTTTTTCTTTTTTCCTTAAGATTCTGCAATGATCTTATATAACAAATGAATTCAATTTGCATCTGATAGTTTAATTGTTGTTTTGTAACAGAATATAAAGAACTAGGGTAGATCCATGCTTCCAAGCCAGTAGCCACTAGGCACAAGTTGCTATTTAAATTTAAATGTATACTAATTAAATTAAATTAAATTAAAAATTTAGATCCTCAGCCACTCTAGCTACATTCCAAGTGCTCAATAACCACATGTGGCAAGTGGCCACTGCATTGGCCAGCACAAAAATAGAAATTTCTCATCTTCAAAAAAAGTTATACTGGACAGTGCTAGACTAGAGATTTAAAAAATTAATAAATTTCTTAACTAACTAAGCTAAGATTTTTGGGGTGTATATTTTTTGGGTTTCTCAACTTCTTTAGAATAAAGGCATTCTTTTATAGGCATATAGCAAGTGTCCAACTTGAGAGGCTGTTAATTCAGTGTCCATCAATGAGTTTATTAGGCTACATGAGCAAACATAGAAAGAGGATGACATGCCAAGAAGAACCAGTTGAATAGGCTGCTGATCTGGAATATGCAGGAAATCAGGCAGTCAACAAGATATTTTGTTGGAGCTGAAGTCATGCAAAAATTCAGAGAGAGCATTAGAGCTGGATTCAGATCATGAAGGAAGTTAAAGCCAAAATGCAGTGGTTGACAAAAGGAGCACAAGAGAACAAAGGATTTACAGCTAAGAGTCAGAGCTCAATGTCAGAAAGAGGTGGGTACTGACAAATAGAGAGGCAAGTGTGCTATCTAGACTATGGCAGTGGACCCTACCTCCCTTTGAAATAGCCACTAGAGTTATCAGGTGTTACATTCCTCGGTTCAATGGGTTATGGCCTTGCAGAGATGAGAATAGCCTAAACTAAGTACAATTTAAAAATTCCAGTATCTGCAAAGAGATAGCTTTTCTGGACCCTCCCACATTTTCTCTCTTCTAGTTTGTTCTCACACTCTTCTCAAAGACACTTCATCCAATCACCAGTTGTGATGCTCAATATTCTAATTAGTAGCTAAAACCCTCCAAATTTCTCAGTTTTTTTCTTAATGAGCACACACACACACACACACACACACACACACACACACACGGCACTGGTTTAGAGGCTCTTGTGCTATTTCCCTTTTCTCAACAATTTTGCATTTTGCGGTTGGATGCTGAATGGAATACAAATAGAGGTCATCTCTTTGAGTGTTTCTTTGGTTCTGTTAAAAGATAATCTTACGTGCATTAAAATTTTAAAGAGTTTATTTGAACAATCAAAGATTCATGAGTTGGACAGCACCAGACAAGCAAGTGGTTGGGCTCCATTGATGGTGTCCCAGGAAAAAATAATGTTTTTCTAGAAGCGAAGCAAAGAAAACATATTTGATTGGTGAAAGTGGAAAGTCTCTAATTAGAGGTTAGTTTAGTTGTTTCCGATTGGTTAAACTTTGTTTTACTGTTTACGTTGAGCAGAGCTCTGATTTGCTTACACAAGAACCCAAGATGCTAGAGCCATCTCAACCTAATGACCTCCCAATTAATATTTTTAAATAGTTCCCATCAGTTTGTTGACTATGCTTCTATAATAAAATATTTTCTTTTTAAGAGAATAATAGTTTTTATGCCCCTATGGGTTTGTTTTTAAAAGTAAAGATCAATCCTTTCAGTATTTCAATTCCAAATAGAGATTTCAACCTTTTCAACAACTTAAATTTTTTTGGAAAAAAACTCTTTTCATAACCAGAAAATGTACTACATATTTTTATGAAAGCTCAATGAAACAGAAGAGAAGCATTCAAAAGTTAAGAAGAAAAGAATATGTGGTCAAATTCAGGTAGGACCATTTTAACAAGAGACCTGGATTGTGAATGATCCACTTGATAATGCCCCACACTAAAAGCTCTTTTGTGTAGATTCTCAAGATCTTGCTTTTTTCCTATTTGTCTGGAAATTTCTACATTTTGTCTAAGTTTTTTCCCCTGCATTTCTTTTTCACCCTCCTCAACTTTGATCATAGAAATCAGTTATCTGTTATGCTAAGCCTACTCTTTTACATTTCTATTTCCTGGAGGAATTTTGAAACTCTTTCCACCTTTTCCTATTTGGTCTTCATTCTCCATTGTGATCTCACATTTCATTTGGCTCCTGTAAGAAGACACATCCCCAAATGACCTTGCCTGACCCAGATCTTCCCACTCCTGTTTGCAATTCTAGGGCAGAATGTACCAAGAGTGCAATGGCCTAAAGTAAGAAAAAAACTGTCTGGAACTCCAGGGCTCTGTCCACATCTCAATAAGATACCAGGGATTGCACCATTTTACTAGATTACCAGACCAGTGTTGAGGTACACGCTCGGTTTGAGGGAGATTGTTTTTCTTTCTTTTTTTTTTTTTTGAGTTGGAGTCTCACTCTGTCGCCCAGACTGGAGTGTAGTGGCCGCTCCTGGCCACCGCAGCCTCGACCTGCTGGGCTCTGGCGATCCTTCCTCCTCAGCATTCCAAGTAGCTGGAACTACAGGTGCGCACTACCACGCCCGGCTAATTTTTTGATTTATTGTAGAGATGAGGTCTCGCTTGCCCAGGCGGGTCTCGAACCCGCGGGCTCGGGCAATCCACTCACCTCAGCCTCCCAAGGCGCGGAATTACAGGCTGAGCCACCGAGCCCAGCTGGAGATTGTTTTTCAATGGACAAGGTAGATATTAAAATGACAGGACCACGTGAGATTTAGTAATCCCATTTGACAGCAGTATAGTAAGAATCAAACAGTAAACTCCTGGACTAACATGAGCTGGAAAATCATTTTTGGATTTGCTGCTGTTATCACAAGAGAAGGATCTCAGACAGAGAAAAGAAATACTCCCACAACAGGTAGAATAAGAATTTCAGGTTATCTAATTTGAATATAAAGTATGATTTTATTTGATAGTCTAGGCTGGTAAAGGAAGATGTATTAGTTTCAGGAACAAATCTTTCCTAACTAATGTGCTGCCCACCTCGTTCTTAAGAAGTCCAACCTAGGGACATGGGGAGAGAAGATGTGTTTTTTTACTTTTCTTTAAGTTAAAAAAGAGTAAGCCACAAAAAGCTAATATAAAGATGCTATTATAATTTAGACTGACTCTCATATTTCACTTTTTCTACATCTAATTTTTATGAGGAAGTACATAATTTAATTTGCAATATATTAAAATCACTCCATAATAGCTATATCAAAACTATTTTTCTGCTTGCTACAACCCTGACCTGCATGCCTGCACTCCTATCTTCTGCTCAGGTCTGAACCAGTGGAATGCAGGCTCTTGAAGGAGGTCTTCCAAATGAATGACATGGCTCTGGAGATACTCATGGGAAATTCAGAAAAGAATTTTTTCCCATGGACATCAGACTACATCCCTTCCCATCCACCCCAACTTCATAGATGGAACCAGCCTCAGTGGTCCTTCAACTAAGATCCTTGGTTTTCTGTGATATTCTAGCTCTCTGTTAGAATGGAGAGCAGCAGGCTTGTGGGGCTGAGGTTCTTGGGGCTTTCTTCTTCCTATTTCTATTAAAATTCTGTGTTAGTCAGGTCCCTCATCCTACCCCAATTCACAATCTGGTTGTGGTTGGCTCATTTTTTCCCTAGAGTTTCTCCCATAATGCAGCACTGCAAGGGTCCCATCATTAGTATAAATAACAGGGATTTATTTTTATATGTGTAAATTAGTGTTTAAATTAAGCTGTGTATTTTGAAGCTATATTATTATTGCTGATAACTTTCTATTGTCTTAGAAATTGAAGTGGGCAAGTTGTGCATGATTAAGCATGTAAAGGCACCCATAGAATATGTACCGCTAAATTAAAAAAAGACCCACAATGTTTTTGGCCAGTGTTTCGGTAATTCAAAGTAAAGAGATAACAAGAAAGGACTCCCCACCACCATTACCCTGGGTAAAAATTACTGGAACACTGAATAATAGTGCTCCATGTGTCACCCACATGCTTGAGCAGTTTTCAGAATATAAAAATATCTTTCCTATTGTGATGTTGTATCAACTTGCTCTGTCTTCCTGCTCCAAGAAATACTATTGTAAAATATATGCAGATTATTTGAAAAATTTAAATCCCCAAAAAGGTCTCTACAGAAATTCAAAATTCTTCTACAAAATTATTCCATATGGCTTTTACAAAATTGCAGTCGTATGCTTAAACTTTGCTTGATAATATGTAATATAATACATTGTGCTTATATAAAACGTTATATTTTACTTTTGTTCTAAACTACTTGCTATTTTACTTAGCCTTTTATTTTATTTTATTTTATTTTTCTGATGTCTCACTCTGTCACCTAGGCTGGAGGGCAGTGGCACGCTCACAGCCACCGCAGCCTCAACCTGCTGGGCTCAGGCGATCCTTCTGCCTCAACCTTCCAAGTAGCTGGAACAACAGGTGCATGCCACCATGGCTGGCTAATTTTTTTAAATTTATTGCAGAGGTGAAGCCTTGCCAAGTTGCCCAGGCTGATCTTGAATCCCTAGACTCAGGCAAACCTCTTGCCTCCACCTCCCAAAGTGCTGGGATTGCAGGCATGAGCCACTGCACCCAGCTATTTTTACTTAGTCTTTACCGTCTTTTTCCTCGTTTTCAATATCTACATACTAATTTAGTTATAAAATTATTTTGCTGTAATGTGATCAAATAGGATATCTTTTTCTCTAAAAAATACACCTGGCCATCATTATGATATGCTGAGCTTTCTTGCTATACAGTGACAGAATATTTCTGGCAGAGTTTAACCAGGAATTTTGATTAAACTAATCACTATTTTCTACACAGTGAAATCAGAAATGATGTTTCTGAATCCTTGTCAATTTTGCTTCTATTTAGACTAATAGAAACAAGTAAGTTGACCAAATACTTCTTAGAAACAATGGTCAGAGCAGAGGGTATGACCCACTTTATGTGATGGTCACCCTTAGTATCAAAGAAAAAAGGTTAAGAATCATTTTCAAAAGCTGAACTTAACAAAAATCATGATAAAATGGATGCTGGTCTCCTGTGGAATTCTTTCTAGAAAGGATCTTATTTTAACAGAATTTTATTTTAAAAGTACTGCTGATGAGAATAGTGTGTCTTCTAAAATCCATATGCTAAGACTTCCATGCAATGACTATAAGAAGCACTAAATGAAACTATTTGTAACCTGCCTGTCATTAGGTAAATTGGACTAATAATCCATTTGCGAGGATTTTGAAAATAAGTGAGTTGGCTAAGTAAATACTAGTATTTACTTAACATCATTCCAGAAAGAGTCTGAATTATTGAAACACCAGTAATCTGGTTACCACATGTTATTTATTTATTTGATTTGATTTTTTGTAACTGATCACATAAGAGTTTCTCTTAAGGAGGAAATTATCCTTAAAAAACTACCTTATGTTCTCTTGAGAAAGGTGAGACATTAGCAGAGGGCATGAAGATCAGCAAAGGACATTATAATTGATTTTCCTTGAGAAAATAAGAGTAATTTGTGAGACTTGTGCCCAAAAGTAAATGGAAAAGATAAGTAAAGAGGAGTGAAAAAGGAGCAGGAAGAGAGAACTAATGAAATCTCCAGGGATGGGCTACCCTAAGTACCCATTACACTTGTTTTTCCCAGTGCTGTTATGTGACCTTCTTCTCTTGCTCATTTTCAAAAATTATTAATAAAGTCTATCAGAGTCACAATCACTTTGAGAGTGTGTTTGTGTGGGTGAGTGCCTTGAAGAAAAGGCAGAATTTCATGCCTTGGTCATCACGGTGCATAATAAAGGTGGTCAATGTGAAAGAAAAAGAAGAGAGAAAGAGTGAGAAAGAGGGAGGAAAGGAAGGAGGGAGGAAAAGGAAAAAACAGAGGGGAGGAGAGGGGAGTGGGAAAGAGAGGGAAGGGGAGGGAAGGGAAGGGAATCTCCTTGAATGCAGAGAAAGCAACTCAGAGAAATCTTGGGATGTGATTTCCATAGGCTGAGAAACTGGAAGAAGGTGCTGGGCCAATATTATTCAGATCCCCGAGACACAAAAGGCTCCAGTGGATACTACTTGGCACTAGGAAGACATACTCTTTGTGAGGTTAGGGCACTTTTCTAAACTCCTCTAAAATCTTATTATTATTCAATGTTTCTTGCTCTAAGACGGATAGACCCTACCTTGCCTTCTTACCTGGATATTTGACAGTTGCCCAAAATTAGCCATACTGATGGGAAGGAAGGAAACTTTGTTATAGCAGGAGTTGGAATTATATGTTAGGACTTGGGTCAGATGCACCAGGGATTCCCCTCCCCTAATAAGGGAAGGATCAGTGTTCAGAACTCCATCTAAAATTACCATAGTTACTGTGTTCCAGGTTGCCATTCTTCTTCTATCACTAAAGCCAGACCCTGAACCCAATTTTGTTTGTTCAGAGATTTGGTTTAATGTCTTGACAGTTCCATACTGTGGGCTGAAAAAAAAACTGCATTCTTGGGTTTTCTATAACGAATAGTCCTTCTGATACTGCTATGATCCATCTACTAAATTAAGACTGCTGGTATGCCCTAACCTGAGCCATACCTGGACAGTTACTTCTCTGGGTTCCTGAATCTTGGGTCACTCAGCTGTAACTGCTGGGGCCAAGGGTTACACCGGGGTTTTTCTCCCAACCAGTGCCCCTTTCCTTTGAGCTGAGCATTCCAGAGTCAAATTAACCCTATGGCATAATACTATCTTTGTTTCCCAGAGGAAACTGTTGCTTAGAGCTGTGAAGAAGTTGCTCAAGGTCATGTAGCTAAATGAAATTCTCAGATACAGTTTTGTCTAAATCTGGAAAATATTTTCCCTCCATGTTGCCACCCAACCTCCCATTATTTATATTCTGAATTATTCCAAAAAGAATTCAAAGCTTTTAAAATATATAACTGAATTCTGGGTTATAAATAAGCCTCCTGTGCATTTGGATAACATTAATAAATTTCAATAAGATCTATCCTAATGAGAAACTGGTCCTCAGTATTACAGATCCAGACGCTGGACCAATGGTGAATTCACCAAAATACCACCCCCCATAAGACAATACTGCAATCTTTCTTAAGTATGGAAACTACAGTAGAAGCAGTTTGGCCTCCATGGGTACCCATATAACCACAGATACTGTGAATGATGCCACTTAAAAGCCTATTCAGAACTGAGTCTTGAGATTCGGTTGCAATCTCCTCAGCTCTTGACAAGTCATCTTAACAGCAAAGTGAGTTAAATGATTAAACCTTTTCTTTAAGCTCAGAATAACTGCACCAGGGAAGTTGCATGAGTCAGTCCTTCCCTGCTAGCACTGAGATACCTTCAGAATTATCTTGGTTGTTTTGTTTGGTTTGTTTTGGTTGTTTTCTGGCTAGAACTTGACTTTTAGAAGCACAATGGATATTTTATGTGCTTAACTGGTTCAGGCCCTGCTTCCTATTTTCACAGTAATTCTTGCTGGGTCCCCTTTAAATAGAACTTTGAAATTTTCTTCCTTCTTAGTGGGCCCATTTTACTGACACTCTATCTAGAGAGTTATCTTCATACAACAGTCTGACTAATATCAGAAATGTTCTTAACATTATGCTTTAACTGATTTGCCATCCATGCCTCCCAAGCCAATATTTCAATTTCACTAAAAAGGGGGGAAATTTTTCCCCAAATGGTAAAGCACTTCTTTATTTGGTCTGTTCTTTAATATCACAGTGGCTGGGAACACAATCTCTTCATTTACAGCTGAGTAAAAATGCCAGCACCAGCACTTACCCACTGTCTGATCTTGGGTAAGTTCCATAATCTGTTTAAATCTCAGTTTCCATTTGTCTCAGATAAGACCACCTATATTTACTCTGTGATGGCTAATCATAAAATGCATATAAAGGCAATTAGAATAGGCCCTGGTACATAAACAAAAAGTGCTCAGAAAATATCACCCATTGTTATTTATTTAAATTGTTGTCATTAATTACCTTAAAAATGAGAAAATCTAAATTACTCCTTAAGAGGTTGAATAGAGGAAAGCATTTGTGTATCTAAGGTATTATATGAATTCATGGATTAGGCTTCCATTTAGCTTTAACAGGTCTCCAGCATTATACTTGTCCCCTATATGAATAACATATAGAGGATAACTGGAAAGAGTAATCACTCTTAAAACCAAGCACTAATCTGGTTATAACCACTTGAAAAGACTTCGGTGAATCCTTATTGTCAAATGATTCAAACACAAACTCTTTATCTTGACACCCCTACCTCTACTCAAAGGACCTTGAACTGTTAACTACAAAGAGTCTAGCAGAGGGTTTGAGATATTATCGGTGCATGTTAAGTCATGCTTTGCCTTCCTTTACGTTAATATTATTGCCCAACTCAGCTACAACTCCCTCTACATCTCTGTGCGTAAGGACATTGCAGTGTTTCCTGAACATATCTAGTGTCTCCCATCTCCCTCTACCTCTGTCCCATCTGTCAAAGTCTTACTTTTCCTCTAAGCTCAGCTCAAACATTAACTCATTTGTAACTCTTTGCCTGTAATTCCTATTTGTGGAGCACTGTGGTTCTTCTGAACAACTTACATTCTTGTATATTTTGTTACAGTCCCAGACCTCTCCAAAATTTTCATAACACTTTGGAAATGCTAAAGAATCTCAATGCTGTCAAAGGCAATGGTGCTGGGAATGATCTGTTAGGAATCCAACACTCTTCCAAGCTTAGAAATGAACTTAGACCTGGATATAGGAAAGAAGGAGCATAAGTTCTGAAGTTCAGCAGGCCTGGCTTTGAAACTTATTTCTGGTATGTAGCAATTAGTTGGCCATGGGCAATGACTGAATGTCTATGATAATTAGTTTGCTCTAATAAAATCATTAATGCCCACTACTGAGGTTTTGTACTGCAGATTCTAAATAATATAGAAAAATTTTGGTGCCTAGCAAAAAGTATACTATAATTAAATGGCAAACATTATTACTATTTGGGCAACTGGCAAAAGTATTGGCCCTGGTGAGTCAATTATTCAAGCCCAGTTCTTACTTAAGCTTCTTAAGCTGTTCAAGAAGTCCATAGGGTTTTCCTAAGATTTAGGTGCCATGCATCAGTCAAGGAATTTAGTTCAGCTATGACTGTGTGTCAAATCCAAAGTGATACCTTGCATTAAGAAACTCAGTCAGATCCCCCTTTGAGAATGTGGATCATTATCATTAATCTAATAAGCCAAAAAAAGTAATTATTCTGACTCTGTATCATATTCACATTTCCTTTTGAGAAACAGACTTAACAGAAAAGAAACTGGCCAGGGACAGTGATTCATGCGTGTAATTCCAACACTTTGGTGGACTGAGGCAAGAGTTTTGCTTGAGCCCAGGAGTTCAAGACCAGTCTAGGCAATATAACGAGACTTCATATCTACAAAAAATTAGCCAGGTATTATCATTGCCCAACTAAGCTATAACTCCCTCTACATCTCTGTGTGTAAGGACATTACAGTGTTTCCTGAACATATCTAGTGGCACATGACTGCAGTCTCAGCTATTCAGGAGGTTGAGGTGGGAGGATCACTTGAGCCCTGGAGGTTGAGGCTACAGTAAGCCGTGATTGTGTCACTGCACTTCAGTTTGGGCAACTGAGACCCCAATTCAAAAAACTAAATAAATAAACTGATCCTACATCTTTCAATTTAGGTATCAGTTGTGTTCCATCCTCTTTTTGTAACCGAGAAATGTGAGGCTGAGGCATCCATGTGCGTTTTTCTAATACCCCAAAGTGATTTAATGACAGAACAAGGTCTAGAAAACAGGTTTTCTGATTCCTAAAACAGCATTCCCTGTATGAGATGCATGAGCCTAGCTTATTACCAGCACACGATGCATTAATTTTATTTCCTTTTGTTTTTATTTTCATCTATTACAAGTTAAACCTCTAATAATTACTATTACTCCAAACTTGCTTCAGTTAGGAAGTTGTTTTTGTTTTGAATAGGAGGAGAGAGGATCTAAAAAGATGGTAGTAAAATGCCTTTTCCCAGGGTGAAGTTGTGTTTTGTTCACACAATGGAACTGATTTGGCTAAAAAATTCAGACATAAAAAAAATCTCTTCACAGCGGGTAAGAAACAGGCATTTCTTCCCTTAGTGTAGAGAAAATTTAAGTACAAGGAAATGAAAGCTATGTCTAAAATATATCAAAACTTTTAAAAACTTGCATCTGTATGTTTTTGACGTCACGTAGAGTCAATCAAAGTAAAATTTTGAAAATCTTAGAAAATCAAAGTAGATGAATAACAAACAAAATCCAGATTTGCTGGGCCTTTCTTTTTCCATCACTTCATTCATTCAGCAGCAACGTTTCTGTATTGCTCATTGTTTTTAAATGTATCTATATACTTTTTCTCAAAAATTACAGCTGCTTTGGAAATGTTTATAATCATTTTTTTTTCCTTGAGTTAGGGTCTCACTGTCTTCCAGGCTGGAGTACAGTGGCATGATCATGGCTTCCCCCATTGATGAACATCTCAAGATGCCATTTATCAAATATCTACATACTTGTATTTTTAAAATGTACTATTAGATAATTGGTGTTTATGTGGTTTCTGATGGATTAGCATTTTGAGTAGGCAAAATTCCAACAATATTTAAAAGCATTAGGTAGAAGTAATCCACGTGTTTCTTGAAGAAAAGAAAATCCTCTATTTTAATGTTTCATAGGACAAGATTAGGCAAATTTAAAGGAATACAATCTGCATACCAGAAGCGGGGAGGCCTCAGCCATTCTACCACTTTACACAACCACTTCACTATTTCTTCAAAGTTTACACCAACAGAAAGCAGAGCTTGCTGTAGAAATGATTGGATTATTCTCTAAGTCTATGAAGAATCAAAACCTACCTAGGTTAAACCTTTGTATACAGCTCCAATGCCCTCAATATGAGACAGTCCATCAGCAAAATCCCTCCATTGATTGCAGGGAGGAGAGCATGGATGGGAAGACACTCTGTTGCCTACTAAATATCCATTTCCCTTTATTCCATATCATAGGAAATCTTACTGTAGCTGTAACATCAATGTTTCTAGATTAAAAAGTAAAATCCCAGCCTCCCTTGCGGGTGGGCATGGCCAATGGCACCCTTCTAGCTGAAGAAACATGAGTGGGAGTCGTTATGTGTGGCTTCTCAGAAAGCTCTTTGATAGCAGGCTGACAAGCATCTTGGTCCTTTGCACCTTCTACTCTTCCAGCATGGGACACTGATGTGATGCATGAGGTGAAGCAGCCAATTTTCAACCTTGAGAAGACATGCATGAAGAATCCAATCACAGGTTGAGTGAAAAGGTAAAAAAAGCCAGGCTTTCTAGAGCATCTTAGAGTCGCTTTACCAGTTCTAGATTTTCTACCTCATGTACTTATTCTAAGAGATAACAAAAACAAAAACGAAAACAACCTTAAAAGTTGGATAAGTCACAATAAATTGGATTTTTTGTTTTATGCACTGAACTTAATTCATTTTCTCTTGAATAACAACCTTGTTTACTCTGTGAAGAAGAAAATTGAACGCTAATATTGCTTCATTCTTGTGGAGTCATTTTATGATAGGAATAGACATTTTAATTTATCAGTAGCATAAAGTTTCCTATATTGATCATGCTCACCCTGGAAACGTCCACAACTGTAATTAAAATAACAATACTAGCCAGGCTCGGTGGTTCAGCTTGTAATCCCGCGCTTTGGGAGGCTGAGGTGAGTGGATTGCCTGAGCCCGCGGGTTCGAGACCCGCCTGGGCAACTTGGCGAGACCTCATCTCTACAATAATTCAAAAAATTAGCCCAGCGTGGTAGCACGCGCCTGTAGTTCCAGCTACTTGGAAGGCTGAGGCGGAAGGATCGCCGGAGCCCAGCAGGTCGAGGCTGCAGTGGCCGGGAGCGGCCACTGCACTCCAGTCTGGGCTAGGGAGTAAGACTCTAACTCAAAAAAAAAAAAATAATAAAAATAAAATAAAATAAAATAACAATACTTCGCCAGGCTTCGTGGCTCAGTTTGCAATCCCAGCACTTTGGGAGGCCAAAGTGAATGGACTGCCTGAGCCTGAGGGTTCGAGACCCTCCTGGGCAACTTGGCGAGACTTCGTCTCTACAAAAATTAACCAGGCGTGGTAGCGCGGGCCTGTACTTCTGGCTACTTGAAAGGCTGAGGCAGAAAGATCGCCAGAGCCCAGCAGGTCGAGGCTGTGGTGGCCAGGAATGTGCCACTGCATTCCAGTCTGGGCAACAGAGTGAGACTCTAAATCAAAAAAAAAAAAAAAAAAGACTGCTTCACTTACATCAGATCCAGCAACAGAACTGATTGAATTAGCAAAGAAGTTAGGACATATTTTATATGCACCAAAGCACCCTCTCTTTGCCATCTGTGTCACTAAGACTACTTCTCCAATTAATATTAACATATTAATATATTATAATTATATAATTGTAATTATATTAATATATGTTATATATTAATAATGTATGAAAACACTGGAATTTACTTAAATGGTAAGGGTGAAAGTTCACATTTCAAATATGAATGGCTAAAGCAGCTTTTTCCAACAAAATCTTAGTAATTATAAAACTTTTTTATGAAGTCATTTTTTAATTGAGGTATAATTTATATGTAGTAAAATGCACACATCTCAAATATTTAGTTCAATGACTTTTGTCAACTTTATACACAGATTTTTGTTATTCATTTTAAAGTTAGTAATCTTAGTGTTATCTCATGTGGTTTGTAATTGTCCAGAAACTAATGACGTTGAAAATTTTCATTTGTATAGCTTCAGTGAAGTATTTGTTCAAATGTTTTTCACTATGTTATTTGTCTTTTTATTGAGTAATAAGAATTCTTAATATATTTTGAATACAAGGCTTTTATGAGTAATGTGTTTCATAAATATTTTATCACAATCTCTGATTTGCCTTTCATTTTTATAGCAGTGTCTTTTGAAAGGTCAAATTTAGATTTTGATAAAGTTCAATTTAAACTTTTTTTCCACTTCATGCCTTTTTTTGGTTCTATTAAAAAATATCAGCCAGGCTCGGTGGCTCAGCCTGTAATCCCTTGCTTTGGGAGGCTGAGGTGAGTGGATTGCCTGAGCCCGCGGGTTCGAGACACACCTGGGCAACTTGGCGAGACCTCATCTCTACAATAAACTTTTAAAAAAATTTGCTGGGCATGGTAGTGCGCACCTGTAGTTCCGGCTACTCGGAAGG
>CAUYQG010113625.1:0-44876 GCA_963574415.1 Tarsius wallacei
GAGGAGGAGGAGGAGGAGGAGGGAGAAGACAGCTGCTGTCAAGCCCGAGTCTGTCTCTCTCATCTGCCATCCTCTGCTTCTGCTCCTGCAGACCCACCTCCGGAGAACTTTGCTTGTGACAAGCTCAATGACGGAGCTGCAGTGAGACCTTCCCGCTCATCGTGACGCCCAGGGGACTGTTCTAACTTCTCATCACCATGCTGTGTGAACTGGCCTGAACAGATCTCAAAGATCCCACTCTCGGATGTCGTATACATTCACATCCAAACTGGCGCTGTGACCTCTTTCCAAAGAGGTGCTCTGAAAGGCGCACAGATTTACAACTTGCCACGTTGTCTAAATATCCTCCCCTACCCCGTGTGCAGATCAGTCTCTCCAGTGATGCCCTGCCACCACCACAGCCACCTTCCACTCTGCCTTCCTGCCTGGGAGAGCTCCTGCCGTGAGATTCAGAGAGGACAGCAAAAACAAGGAAGCCCAGGCTAGCACAGCCCAGCAGGGGTCTTCGGAAAGACTTGAGGACAGAGTTTGGAGGGTTTTGTGGGTAGGATGAGGACTCAGGTCTCTGTGTCACCCTTCACACCTCCTCGGGTGACACAGGATGGTGAGGAACGAGGGCTACCACAGTGGCCCAGGAGGCCCTTGCTCGGGCCCACCCCTGCCCTGCAGAACCTCCTGTGGCTGTTGGGATGGAGGAAGAAGCTGCGGTGAATGAACTCAGAGCAGGTGTCAGCGTGGCTGGAAGGCCGGGGAGGGCTCGAAGGAGCCAGGCCTGGAGCTGGGGCTGGGGGAGGGCCACCAGCCAGCAGACTCTGTGAGGACAACTCTCCTCAGCCGTCCTAACCCAACCAGGGGTGAACGAGAATGGGGGGCCCAAATGCTAATCCCCCACAGAGCAGTGACCCTAACTCCCGAAACAGGCTTAGGTTCAAAAAGCAATATGCTTG
The DNA here is from genome assembly GCA_963574415.1 of Tarsius wallacei. NCBI lineage: Eukaryota > Metazoa > Chordata > Mammalia > Primates > Tarsiidae > Tarsius > Tarsius wallacei. The sequence continues at coordinate 948 of CAUYQG010113625.1, forward strand.
CCACAGTGGAACAAGGAATCCTGCACCCTGATATGGTCCTACTGAGGAACACGAAGGTTCCCTGGGAAAAAGAAAGCACAGAAGAGCTGGAGAAGGAGGCTCCCCAGGCCTGGCTGCCCTGACTAACAGGGAAGACGAAACCCTGTCGGCCGTGTCAGCACCAGACGGCCTTAGCCCCAGTCCCCAGGCTTATCGTCACCACAGGGGTCAGTCACCTTGGGCCCAGGAAGCTTGGCTTTCAGGACAGCAAGGGTGGATGCGAAAATGACCCTCATTTCCTCAAAAGGAGCCTGTTGTTGTCTCCCTGGGGCTTAGTGGCTGGACGGCCACGGAAACGATCCCATCACCCCAGCAACCAGCCTGGCCAGGCACTCGCAACCTGCTGTGACTTAAAACGAGCATCAGGTGCCTCTGCCTCTGTGCATCATGGGAGCCAGCTGCCAGTGACGCACGCGCCAAGACGCAGGTGGACGTCAGGGCCCAGGATCCCGGGGAACAGCAACTGATGGCAAAAGCAATGTTGGATTTGCAGCTGGAATGCCACGGTGACAGTCACAGCTGGCAGCAGCGGACACCTGCCCTGCATGAGGAGTGAATGAGAGAACAGGTGCAACTACCTGCCTTCTGCAGCCGCTTCCCTGACCCTCCACCGGGGGACAGCAACTCTCGCCTCTTCCAGTTCCTCCCCTGGAATCCTGACAGTACAGGGACACCTGGACAGCCATGGGGGAGGCCTGGGAGTGACAACGCAGCTTGGGCTGACAGAGTGTCAGCTGCTGAGACGGGCTTGGTTTCACGGATGCTTGGTTCTTGCCAGCCCCTGTGGCCCTCTTTTTTAAATTTTTAGGCAATGTTGCATCTTCTCAGTTCTTCCCTGCTGCCCCCATCTCAACCCTGCCAGGTGCTCTCCACTCCAGCAGTCTGAAGTATCTGCAGTGGGTTCCCTACATTCCTGTCACTTCTATGTGGTCGAGGCTTGGGGAGCAGCAGGGAGAAGTGCTGTCCTGGATCTGGGGGACCTTGTATTCTCCATGACATGATACTGGAAACCCCATTCACCTCTCCTGGGCCTCCGCATCTGTAAACTAAAGGCTCTAATGTCCACAAGTGAGTGGTTCCCTCCCTCTGGGAAGGAGGCCAGAGAACAAGGACATCAGCAGCCTGGACACAGGGCCACTGGCCATCTCTTGCTGCACCCACCCTCCCTGCCACAACTCCCCCAGGACAAATGGTGACCTCAGCTCTGGGTCACCTACCTGCTTTCCTGAGTTATGGCTCCGATGGCTCCCTTCAAACACAATGGTGAGTTGAGAAGACCTTCAGCATACCCCTGGCTCTGAGCTCCAGGATTCCAATGGTCTGGACGAGGTGCTAATGGTACAAGGCCTCTGTCACCACAGGACCCGGAGCTCCCACTCGGGCTCTGGCACTCTTCCGCGAGACTTTGGGCCCGTCACTTCCACCCTCTGATTCCTGCTCACTTGTGTTGCAGATGGAGACTCAGGGAATGCTGTGGGGACTCCATGAGGTCAAATGTGGCAGGGCACCAGCGGGTGGTGAGGGGCTCTGTGCCCTGCCCTCACTGCCTGCTCAGTGGTGAAGAGACAGTCAGACAGGGGCCCCAGGAGGAAGAGCCACCTCCGCTAGGCCTTCCAGACGATTCGTTCTGCACTGACCCTCAACCCCCACCTGGGGCCTGATGGCCAGCTGAGCAGTCTCCCCCTGCTGGGCCTTTCTCAGGGCAAGCCCTTTAGGCACATGGGCCCGTATGGATGAAACTCTTGCTCAAGAGAGTCCATTCTGCATGGTCCAGTACGGGATGACGAGGGAGAGGAGTTAGTCCAGGAGATGCTCAATCAGGCCCTTGCTGAATTCCTGTCTCTGGGAAGAAGTGGGGACTAGGGCAGCTGTTTTAATCTTTCTTAACAAGAATATGCCTTAAACTCAGGGAATTTCACAGCAAGACAGAATCCAACCACCAGGTGGACTCTCAAAATACGAGTCTCTTTATTTTGTTTAACTATTTTGATGGACACATTTCTTCCCTCCTTCATTCAACTGATCATCCAACAATGACTTCATGGAGCATCTATTATGTGCTAGGATCTGAAAACACAGTTGAACAGAACATACAAAAAAATCTGATTCTCTTGGAACTTTTACTCTGGTGAAGACAAATAACAAAGGGAAAGTAACATCTATGCAGAGAATTAAACCAGCAGGGTGATGTGACAGCAGATGACGGGGTGCTTGCTGTAGTTGGGGTGGTCAAGGCAGGACTTCTATGGACACGACACTTCTATGGACATCTCACTGAAGCTGAGGCAGGAATGACATGGAGCCAGCCATGTGGGACAGGGGAAGAATATTCCAGGTAGAGGGAGCACCTATTGCAAGGGCCCTGAGGCGGCATGAGCTCGTTGAGTTGGAGAAGCCCAAAGAAAGCTGGAGTGGCCGGAGCAGGGAAAGGGGGGCACAGCAAGGCTGGACCGGGTAGGGCTTTGCATGTAGTTTAGGAGTTTGGGTTTTATTTGGAGTATCACAAGGAGCCATGGGAGTTCTGAGCAGGAGAGCAGCAGCATCCAACCTACCCCTAAAAAGCACCCTGGGAACGCAGGCAGACAGGGGCTGAGGCAGAAAGATCAGACTGAGCTTTCTGCCCAAGTCCAGGGCAGGGATGGCGGTGGCCTAGATTAGCATAGGAAACAAGCCTGGTGTCCAGGCACTTTGTAAGTATGTGTTGAACAAATGAGTGCATGAATGAATGAGTATACTTGAGCTGACCACTTCTTGTCTCATACTTAAACAGTAAGAAAAATATCTGGAAACCATCTTAAGTAGGAGTAATAGAAGGTGTCAGAAAGCAATATAGGATTTTAAAATAGGAACAAAGAAGTGATGGAGGCAAGTAAGCCTGTGTATAGAGGAAGGCAGGCAGGAGTGGCTCTCAACTCTCTGGGTCCCTCTTTATTTTAATTAAAAAAAATTTTTTTGAGTCGAAGTCTCACTGTTTCACCCAGGTTGGAGTACAGTGGCCTGCTCACAGCCACTGTAGCCTCAACCTGCTGGGCTTAGGCAATCCGTCCACCTCAGCCTTCCAGGTAGCTGGAACTACAGGCATGTGCCACCACTCCCGGCTAATATTTTTGATTTATTGTAAAGATGAGGTCTTGCCAAGTTGCCCAGGCTGGTCTTGAAGCCGTGGGCTCAGGCAATTCTCTCGCCTCTGCCTCCCAAAGTGCCGGGATTATAGGCGTGAGCCACTGCTTCCGGCTCCACTCTTCTTTAGAAAAAGGCACAAACATAAAGTTGAGTCTAGGGCCAGCCTTTGGCACCAAAGAACGGAAAGGCCACTCTGGGGCCAGTGGTATCCAAGTAGATTAGAAAGAACCTGTTAGAGGCACAGAAGGAGGGAGGCTCTGGGAGAGCCCTTCTAGAGCCAGACCTTGTGAGCTGGCAGCAGGCCTGAGGCAGGTGGGCAGCCTTAGAGGCTCGGAGGTGGAAGTGTTTGTGACTCAGCGTGGAGTCCCACAGGCCCTGGGCTTTGCTGACCGCACTGTCTCACCGTGGAAAATGTCACAGTGACCCAGGACTGCCTATCCCTTCTCCCGGGCCTCTCTCCCTGCTTGCTCAAGGGTGGGAACATGGAGGGTGTTTGTCTTTCCTTGCTCGCTCACAGCTCTGTGTAGTCATGACAGTGTGCGTGGATGGTGTGTGTGTGGGACAGGGACACATTTTAGGTGAAACTGAGCCGATGCTGTTTTTTTCTGTCTTCGCCTCACCCTGGGCTACATGACTGTGCAGATTCAGCCTCACAATGCCACCTGCGATGATCCATTTTCTCAACTTCGGATGCTCGCTGTTCCCCCATCTCATTCCTGCTTCCCTCCTCCACCTCCTCATCAGTCTGCGGGTCATCCCGCCAAGCAAGATGCTCCTTCGGCATCTCCCAGTCAACTGCGGCCATGGCCCCATGGCCCCAGGCTGGTCCCTGGCCCTGCAGTCTGAGGCCTGGACTTGACGTAAGAGTGAGGAGGGCAGAGGTTGCATGCCCCGAGCCCTCAGGACCCAGAAGCGAGGAGTCAAAAGCCTGCGACTCCCATCTGTAGGAACCAAGGAAAATGCTCCCTTGCACTGGTTGCAGCAGCGGGGGTCCATCTGCTGTTTCTTGAGCTCTTCCTAGCTTCAAAGAGCACTCTCATGCTCCTCAGGGGGCTCGGGTCTGACTGACTGTGGTGAAAGAACAATCTATCAACACAAATTGAGCACCCAGTGTGTACCTAACAGACGATAGTCTCTGCTACGTCTATGAGGGCTAGTTGGGGAGATAAAATGAAGGCATATGGAAGAGAAAATCATAAAATAATTGAAAGACAAGGGCTGCTGTGAGGATACAATGGCCTGACGTGGCGGCAGGTAGAGGAAGTGGCAGGCGGCTGTGGAGGATGTAGGATTTAAAGTCTCATCACCAGTCAGTCAGCTCTGGCAGGATGAGCAGAAGTCTGTTGTCACGTTTTGTGGAGAGGGGCCTGGCAGGAGGGAGGGGCAGAACCACTTGGAGCCAGGACTCTGAGAGGAAGTGCCATCATTGGCCCGCCTGCCTCTCTCTCTCTCTCAAAGGTCTTTTGCTTTCACAAGGAAGTTTCTACCAAAAAGTCATCCTTCTTGACCTAAATTCTGACAGGAGGTATGAGGTCTGGCGCCGAGACAAGTCTTTGCTGGCGGTTTCTCGTCCCTGCCCTCCAACAATGGAAGCTGCTTACTGGGCATCAGAACCTTCTTCTGAACCTCACAAGTGGAACCGAGGTGGGAGGAGTCACCTGCATCAGGTAGCAAACACTGACTGGAGCTGAGCGTGCAGAGGGAGACGTGGTACCAGGGAAGGCCAGGAGCCAAGGGAGGCTTGGACAGCCAATCTCTGCCTGCCCTGTCCTCCAGAGCCCATCCAGCTCTCAGAGACCTTTGTGTCTGCTAACTGGAACGCATGTGGTTCCGTCTGGGGGTCAAGCCACCCTAGGCTCATTCCTGAGTCCTTCTGCAACGCTTCAAGTTAAACGACACCAGACACCCTGTCTCAGGGGCCAAGGGCTCTACAAAAGGAAGATATGGACCATCTTCAAGCCCGGGGGGTGTGTGCCCCCTAAGCTCTCTTTTCTATTCTTTCTTTTTCTATCCTCTCTTCCTCAAGAGGCAGCTTCCTAAGTTGCACCCACGTGGCTTCCTTCCTTGCTGCTCACACCCAGCACATTACCTGCCTAATCTGAGAATCACACACATTCAGTAGTTCACATTTCAATACTGTCCTGGTTGTTCAGCTGGAATTTGCCATTGAATCCCGTTGTGGTCTATAAAACAGACTCAGCGGGCTGTTCGGCAGAAGGTTACGGCTCTGAGCACCTCTTGCTCTTGAACTTGCGCTCACGGCAGGGGAAAGGGAGAGGTGAGGCCTCACCTGGAGTCTAGCCCACACACGTTTTTAGCCTCACTGAGCATTTCAAACCTCACTGCAGATTTCAAAGTCCCAGAAGGCCTTTCTCCTGTCCGGTCTGTGGACTCAGTGACTGCTCTAGAGAGGGCAGTGGGGGAATGGGGCTGTTGCCGGGTCCCCTGAAATCACATGGGCAGAGGCCAAGGAGCTTCAGGCCTGCAGGAGAGGGCTGTCACAGGCTTGGGTCTCATGCGTGCAGGTGACCCAGAACTCCATCCTCAGAAGAGCCATCTAGGCATGGAGTTCCTTCCTCTCAGCCTCCTGGGATCGCCAATGACTCCAGACCACACATCTAGACCTGAAGCCAACTGTGCGCCCAATGCATTTTGGCACAAGTTCGCTATGTGAGAGTGAGGAAGCCTGAATGACTGGGTTCGTGCCTGCCTTCTCTTCTGCAGGTTCAGAACGGTGCCACGGGATGGATCACAGGCCCTGGGAAGGAGCACCGAGATTCCCGGGACAGCTGTGCCACGTTCTGGAGGGCAGGACAGAGCCCGAACTGCTCACTCTGTTCCCACAGCAGATAAGGGTCCCCTCTTGCCCTCTCAGTGTCCCTCGGCCATCTCTCCAAGGCCTAAGGAACACTTTGTCCCAGATAGCGGTGACTGTGGCTTCGAAGCCTTTACTTCCTGGAATGCCACAGCCCAACTTCCGTATAAGCCAGAGGCACGTCTGGGTGTCTCCCCTGGACACCTCCCCTGGACACCTGAGTTTGACCTCATCCCAGGCTCTTCTTGCTCCCCCATCTCGCACAAGCAGCAGTCCCCCTGTTAGTGTGCCCCCCATACTCTCGCAAGTCAGTCCTCTCCTCTCCATCCCATCCCCACGGATGCCAGCATGTTGAGGACTGTCACTGCCAACCACTGGCTGGTCTTCTGGCCCCACGAAGCCCCTAACTCAGCCCCAGCCCTGCCACCTCACATACTGCTGCCAGGGAGACTCCTCCACGTGTCCTGGTCCCATCTCCTCCCTCAAGCCCTCCAGTCTTCCCTCACGCACAGGTTGGCAGCGTGGCACTCAGTCATCCCCATGTGGATACCCCAGTCTTTCTTTCTTTCTTTTTTGAGTAGGAGTCTGTCACCCAGACTGGAGTGCCATGGCATGCTCAACTACCACCACAGCCTCGACCTGCTGGGCTCAGTTGATCCTTCTACCTCAGTCTTCTAAGTAACTGGAACCACAGGCGTGTGTCACCATGCCCGGCTAATTTTTTGATTTATTGTAGAGATGAGGTCTCGCCAAGTTGTCCAGGCTGGTCTCAAATCCCTGGGCTCAGGCTTTTTGCTTCTGCCTCCCAAAGTGCTAGGATTACAAGTGTGAGTCACCCTGCCCGGTCAAGTGCCCCAGCCTTTCTAGGCTTTTTTCCCACTCCTCTCCTTGCCCAGCCCCCGACCTGTGTTCTCAACATGGAAGTCTGACTGCTGCCACCATATCAGCCCCAAGCTCCCCAACTCTAGGCTTTGGCTCCCGTTTCTCTCTCTGTGTTGAATGTCTGCTCTCACTGGTGTCACAACTCTCCACCCTCCAGACCCTTCCTAGAGCCACAGTCAGATGTACTTCACACTTGTCCAGGCCCCAGCAGGGGCATCAGGAGACATCTGAGAGCCAAGTGCATCTATCTGCACCCAGCCCCCTGCCCCCGTCAGTGCACAAGTTCAGGTCTCCTGGTGTATTTCTTTCTTTGGAGGAAAACAGACAGTTCACTTCACTTTTTTTCATTGCAATTTTAACTTCTCAAGGAAGACATTAATTATTAGTGTAACTTAATGATATTACTTTACTGTGGCGCTTATTAAAATGCTGATTTGGGAACAAAATAAACAACATGTATTTTTAAGGTATTTAAGATTCACAGTGATAATTAACTTGAAACACCAAAGAGCAAAACATCAGCAGTGCATTCTACAAAATCCTTGTGTGCCAAAGGAATGTGAAAAGTTACCATCAGCTGCTTGAAATCCTCGAGAGATATTAAAACAAGGCGATACTGTTCTGATGAATCAGTTGCCTAACTTCTGACTCAAGCAAGAGACCAGGGGGTAAGTCTCAATCCTAAGCTACTTTTCAGTCTAAAGCAAAAAGATCCGTATTTATGCTTAAGAAAACCAAGCTGTATTGTTGTGGTTCTAAACATCACTAACTAGGCAGAACAGAGAACACACAGGAAGTGCCACTTAGTCTGAACGAGTGCCACCACACGTGACATTATGTTGCTAAAATCTTTGAAATGAGGACTCTGGCTTGAATTTGATTTTTTGAATGCAAAAATTTACCCAAAATGAGTTTTTACAAAAGGGGAAGCAAGATACTTTATAATCCAGGATAAAGAGGTCACTCTGAGGGCTGAATTATTTACTGAGAAACCAGTCAAGTGGTCTGTCATTATTTACTGTGTTGGTCTTTTCTAGTGGACAAATTGCAATAAAAACCATTTCATCTAGAAATGATTTCAAACACACAGAAAAGATGTAAGCATAGCAACTGCATGTCTAGGCTTAACAGTATTATTTTTTTCTGAACCATCTGAGAGTAAGTTGTGTTGTGTCTCTAACTCCTTAATATTTCAGTGTGAATTTCCTAAGAACAAAAATATTCTCTTACAAAACCACAGTACAGTTATCAAACTCAGGAAATCTAATAGTGATCTTAGTCTATAGACAATATTCTAATGTTGCCAGTTTTTCTAATAATTTCCTGTAGGGCTTTTCATTCCTCCAGTACGAGATCTGGTCCAATTCAACTGCATTTAGTTGTTATACAATTCTTGCCTTTTTCACACCTGACATCCTTTCTTACAGACCAAGATGAGGAATACAAAAATAGATAAATAGGGCCAGGCTTGGTGGCTCTGCCTGTAATCCGAGCACTTTGGGAAGCTGAGGCAAGTGGATTGCCTGAGCCCGTGGGTTCGAGACCAGCCAGGGCAACTTGATGAGACCTCATCTCTACAAAATATTAGCCAGGTGTGGTAGCACATGCCTGTAGTTTTGGCTACTTGGAAGACTGAGGCGTAAGGATCCCCGGAGCCCAGTAGGGTTATGGAGTGAGACTCCAAATCAAAAAAAAAAAAAAAAAGATAAACTTTTACATATTTTATTCCTTCAGAGGCCTCACCCATGGAGTTTTACATGCAGAAGAAACTCAATAAATGATTGTTGATTTCTGTTTCTTGAGAAAAACACACCGGAAAATATTTTTACTACAGATGAACTTGGACAAAACTTGAAAGACACAGAAATAGTAGGTAAGACTATGGATCAAAGATCGAGAGAAAAGAGTTCCACCTGTGGCTTCACTCTGAAATCATCTTTCCCATCTATAGTGAAGAAGGTCCTAGAGAAATCTACTACGTAAAAATTTGCTGAGCACTCACTGGGTGCTCTGTGTGTCCTTCTAAAGAAAAGTTGCAATTGAAGAAAAGAATAACGACTGGCAGGTTTTTCAAAAGCAGGAGAGTCTGGCGGGTTGGAGGAGTGTGGCGGAAGCCGGTTTGCACATCTCTCCCGGGGTCGTCCCGAATGCTTCCCCCTGGTGTGGAATCACTGAGAGATTATCCAAAATCTAGCATCTTCCATTCAAGCAGAGAGACATAAGACCATTATGATGGAGGACTCAGATTCTGGACAGTGCAGCCACTTGGGGGCCTATCCAGGGAACACAGTCCTATGCTCTGCTCAGCGCACAGTGCTGGCCTAGGGACGGGGGTCCTGGAGTCAGCCACCAACCCTGTCTGGCTACCCCTCCCTCATTCTGCGGTCCCTTCAGGTGAACTTCTTGGCTCAGCTCGTGACCCCTTGCCTCAACAAGCGTTCTTGCTTCTCCCTGGGATGGGTGACCCAGAGACCTTTCCCAACAAGCACAGGGAACTCAAGTCACTCTCCCAGGCGCCACTTGTCCGGAGACATGACCTTGCTCCTACTCTACTTGCCCATCCCTTCCATTTAGCTGTCCATTTTCTGCCCGCAGAGTTCCTTTCTGCAGTCATAGTATTTACCCCAACCTGATGACCCCAGGGCCCAGGGCTTGACAGCTCATGCTGTGGATATGAGCTTAGAACTACCCACCCAGGTTGCTCTTCCCTCTACTCCCCTCCAGCCTCCCGGGTTAACACTGCCATCAAATGAGGAGCCCAGGCACAGACCGGGCAAACTTAACCTACAAGTGATCACTTGTCGCTTGCTGTTGCCTGTAAAAACTCCCATAGGAACAAAACAATGGATCTGGGATTCCTGAGTTATATAACAATGTGGATCATTGAGACCCAACTTTGTTTAAAATAGGTGACAGGGTCACCAGCAAAAGACTAAACACTGTTTATTAAATTTCTACCTTTGAAAAGAAGTTTTCTCTAGAGTGTCTTAAAGCACAGGTCAGTAAACTGTAACTAGCAGATCAAATCTGGGACCTGCCTGTCCTTGTAAATAAAGTTTTATTGGAACACAGTGATACCCACTTATTTACCAACTGTTTATGGCTTTCCCACTAAAATGGCAGAGCTGAGACACAGACTGAATCACCAACAAAGCCTAAAATATTCACTCTTTGGCTCCTGACAGAGAAGCATGCCAGCTAGAGCAACAAGGCAGTGCAGAGGATAAGAAGAAAGTACCTGTTGACTGGCAGGTGTTTTCTTGTGACATGGCAGTCGTCACAGTTTCCGTGGCTGCATCTCTGACGGCTTGCTCCTCACTCTGCAGGAGGGTAAGGACACACTTCCAGAGAGCAAGTGTATCCTGCAACTCTAAGAAGACCAAAAGGCACTGGAATTAGCTAGAACGTAGTTGACAGGCAGGTGCAAATGCTGCTTCAAAGCCCTGGTGGCAGAACGCAGCACTGAATGAGCTACGGCCATGCCTGCTTTCTGGGCATTGCCAGGTAGGAAGACCTGAGAGTCAGACAAACACTGGAAAGTGGGAGCCCCAAGGGACTCCCACTTAGAAGTGTCTGTTTGAGGGTAGGGAGTTAGGCTTTTTGGAGCTAACCAGCCCCAGGCAAGGTCCTTGAAAGGTGCTGCACAGCTGAGAAAGGTTCTAGGCCCTACTGTCCCCAGTAAGTCACAATTCTGCAGAATGAAACTTTATGTATTAAGAGTGCTTTGGGAAACTAGCCCAGTGTTGATTTGAGTGTTTGAGCTCATAAATTCAGAAAACAAACTATCAGTCCAGATGATGCTTTGGGGGCAAGAATAACAATAAGGAAGACCCAAGATGAAGGTACCACCCTGTGTCCTACGTCTGTAGGGTCCACTATCTGGCTGCCATCCCTTCCCCCTGGGCACAGATCTGTCTATTCAGCTAGAGTCCAGGTGCTGCTGTGGACAATGAAGAGGAAAAGACAGTATTTGCTTATGAGCAAGCAAAAGGAATGTCAAGTCAAGAACACAAGGTAATGGGTTGTCAAGAATGAAACTGTGTGGCTGTGACTCACAACAGGGAAGGGTCACAGTGAACTGCTGTAATTGAGATGGACCTCCTGAGGGCGGGGAGGGGTGGAGAAAGGGATGTGTGAGTGCCTGTTATACAGGTGGGCTGGGCCAGGGCTCATGGGGGTTGACAAGGGAGGGCCATGGAAGGCCACCACACAGCATCCCAGCCTTTTCATGGGGAAGCTGTCCTGTCCCAGAAACTTTCCTGTCTGTCCATGGAGAAGGTGATATCAGTCACCAATGCTTCAGTCATACCAAGAGCAGCAGCGGCTCCATGTGGGTTTCATGCCCTCCTTTCCGTTACAGATCTGCTTTACATTTTACTCAGTCTTGCAGGATCCATTCTTTTTAATGGTTCTCGAAAGTTGACTACTGTCCTTTCTTATCATTTTCTTCTTTCACAAGGTCCTATATACCCCAAGACCCATCCCTCTTTAGTTCAATTTTTCTTTTTCCTTATATGACTCTGTTCTGCCCTTGACCTGTCCCAGGCACTTTTCTGTCCTTTGTTTCTACCTACTCAGTACCCCCTGCTCACGTTCCTGGAGGCCACTGCAATCTCCTTCCTCATATCCTATAAGCTATCACCATCACCAGCAATGGCAAAGGCCCAGGACTACATTTCACACAGGCGTTTCTGGCCATTCCACACGCATTTTTCCTGTTATGAGCTGGGGGTAGAGGCATCTAAGTAACCCAGAAACATGCTGCAAAATGATATTAACCTTACTGGGGAAGCTTGACCAAAGTTTATAAGCCTTTGCTCTTAATCCTTTGGATCCAGCGACTGAATCACAGTCACAGAAGATCCCTTTCTCCCTCCCCTTTTCGGTATAAGAAAAATGCCTGGAAGTCACTAAGAAGAAAGAAGAAACACGGTATCAGAGAAAACTGTTTCCCAGCAAGATATGGAGATAGGAGACACTTCATTGGCCTGAACTCCTACAACATGTAAACTTTGAAACTCACCATCTAAAAACAATTCTGGATGGGCATGGTGGCTCATGTCTGTAATCACAGCACTTTGGGAGGCTGAGGTGGGAGGACCGCTTGAGCCCAGGAGTTCGAGACCAGCCTGGACAACATAGCGAGACCTCTATCTCCATTAAAAAACAAAGTAAAACAATTCTTTCCTTTATTCTGTAAATCCTTTCCCAAAACTATATGGAAAGCCCCTTGGAGGCGAGGCAGGGACCAAGTCTTATTCTTGAGGGCTGGGTATGGAGAAGGTAAACAAAAAACTAATTCCACTAACAGATGGGAAGAGAATGACAGCATATTATAATGGGATTAAACACAGCAGGAGAGGACAGGATAGAGACTGAAGCATAGTGTTAGGTCCTAGGTTTTCCCTTTTTTTTTTTTTTTTGAGTCAGTATCACTCTGTTACCCAGGATAGAGTGCAGTGGCATAGTCATGACCCCCATAGCCTCGGTCTGCTAGGCTCAGGAGATCCTTCCGCCTCAGCCTTCCAAGTAGCTGGAACAATGGGTGCACACCACCATGCCTGGCTAATTTTTTATTTAATTGTACAATGAGGTCTTGCTATGTTGCCAGGCTGGTCTCGAACCCTTGGGCTCAGGCAATCCTCTCACCTCCACCTCCCAAAGTGCTGGGATTATAGGTATGAACCACCACACCTGACCAATGTGTCTTCCTTTTATTAAACCCTATGATTAAAAGCAAAACAAAAACAAAACAAAACAATACAACTTAAAAAATTAAAACAAAACAAAAAACATGCTTTTCAATACTTAGGATTTCAAGCACAGGGACGGCAGTGAGGAAGAGACAAGGAGGTGCGGAACATGCTGGAAACCAACCAAGATCTGTACATCCATTTGATTTCAAAGTATCTCCACTTCTACGTCCCAAAGACACCTTCAAATTAAAACTGAATTCAGTGAAGGGAACAAGCAGCCAATCTGGCCACTTCAGCCAGACGCCTGGAAGTCACCGAGTCCTTCTATTCTATCAACCACAACATCACCAAGTCCTGTAGATCCTACTTCCTAAACGTCTTTTGAGCCTATCCTCTTTCCTCGCTGCCATGCTTTACACTGACCCACTCATTTCTCACTTAGATTACTGCAGTAGGCTTCCAAGAAGAGTGGACGGTCAGGCAGAGGTCACTTAAGCAGCAGTCTCTTTACCCATGATGCACAGGGCCTGTGCAGGGCAGTGGGGACAATAAGGCAGGAGGGGCAGGCCAGGGGCAGAATGGAAGGGCCTCACGAACCACGGTGAAGCAGGTTAAGATTTTATCCTGAAAGCAATGCAAATCCCTGCAAAGGTTTAAGCAGTGGACCCACATGATCAGAGCTGCATTTTAGAAGGACCACCGAGGATCTTTGGAAGCTTTGTGGAGAATGGTTTGGGACATAAGATGGAAAGAAAAAGGCTGCTTAAGAGGCTGTTGGTGAAAATGAGTTGAGAATGAACTAAGAGGGCAGGGATATCTGAAATATTTTTTCACCCTCCCTTCTTTTTTAGGCCGTTCATTCTTTTAGTGAGTTTGGCACAACGGACTCCCGCTCACACACTTACCAAGAACAGGATGGGGGTTCGTGAGGAACAATGGCACGGTGCTGGTGAGGACGTCAGCGGCAGCCAGCCTGGACTCTGTAGGGAGACGGTCTCCACAGGACAGGACGACCAGCTGAGCCCACCGCTTCAGCTCGGGGGCCATGGAGTCCCTGCTCTGAAAGCACAAAACATACCATCAGCAGTTCGGCAGGTGCAGTCACGGGCCAACGTTGAGTTGCGGATGAGTTTCACTGAAGTGCTCCTGCACTTAGACCTTGCCTCAGTGAGAAGAAAGTTGTTCTTCAGTCGCTTTTCTATCCCAACTAAGGAGAAATAAACAAGCCCAAAGGAAAAATCTGACTTGTCTTTCAGTAACATGAAGTCACTATAACTAGAGAGCAAGTTTTTCAAGTCTTTCCTGATGCAAATCAGGTTACCAGAACACTGTATTTGGTAGCTCCAGAAAGACCAAACTTGTGGGGAAAGACTGGCAGCAAATAATTTGTCTCCAAGAACCTGATGTTCCTCCTGTCTTTAGTAACAGAACCTCAGATTTCTAGCTTGGCCTATGGCACCCAGTTAAAGACTACATTTCCCAGCTTCCTTTGCATTTGGGAGTCACGTGACTAAGTTCTGACTAATAGGATGACACTAGAAGTGGTATCTGTGCATTTTCAGGTCCCTTTCGGGGTTTTCCCTTCTAGGTGAACAAAGACAAGATGGCGGGAGCTGGAGCAACAGTCTGGGCCTGTAAGACAGAAGCCACATGTTGAGGACAGCAGAAAACAAATGGAAGGACCTGGTGGTTCATATACTGTCAAGCCACCATATTTGCTTTGGACTATTTCTATCTGGTGTAAACAACAGTATTTTGAGTTTCTTTCACAACATTTAAAGGAGCATCTAACTAGCATTATTGTTTAAACAAAGTCCTACTGTTGTTGTTTTTGAGCTTTACCGAGATATAATTCACATGCAATACAGTTTCCTCATTTAAAGTGCACAGTTCAGTGGATTCTGGCATATTTACAGATATGTGCAATCACCACCACGGTCAGTTTCAGAAACCCTGCACCCTTCAACTATCACTCCCACATCCTCCCATTCCCCAGTCTGAAATACCCACTAATCTGCGTCTATCTCTGTGGATTTGCCTGTTCTGGACATTTCATATGAATGCAGTCATGCAACATGGGGCCTTTTGTGTTTGGCTTCTTTCACTTAGCAAAATGTTTTCACAGTTCATCCATGCTGTGGGATGTATCAGCATGGCACTCCTTTCTATGGCCAAATAATATTCCATCGTGTGGACAGACCACATTTTGTTTACCCTTTCATTATATGATAGACAGCTAGATTGTTTCCATCTTTTTTTTTTTTTTTTTGAGTTGGAGTCTCACTCTGTCGCCCAGGCTGGAGTGCAGTGGTATGCTCACGGCCACTGCAGCCTTGACCTGCTGGGCTCAGGGTGATCCTTCCACCTCAGCCTTTCAAGTAGCTGGAACTACAGGCACGCACCACCACGCCCGGCTAATTTTTTGATTTACTATAGAGATGAGGTCTCGCCAAGTTTCCCAGGCTTGTCTCGAACCCGTGGACTCAGGCAATCCCCTCACCTCGGCCTCCCAAAGTGCTGGGATTATAGGCGTGAGCCACCCCGCCCAGCTGTTTTCATCTTTTACCAGTTGTTTTCATCTTTTAAACTCTGCTTTTTGCCCTTTTCCCAGAAAGTAGATTGTTGCTCTCCATTACTTCCTCTATCAGTTAAACCTCTTTTATATGTTCAGAATGTGACTACTAATTCCTTTGATCATCCATGGGTATCCATGGAAGTAAAATGAGGCGCATCTTAGACCCTGAGGAAGACACTAACTCCCAATGCACAAAGGAAGCCGCATCTCCCCAGGAACTTCTTTTATGTATGTCTCTACCGTCTTGCTAACTTTTTTTCTCACTGGAAAACTCCCACTTTTCATTAAGTATCACCGCTTTCAAGTACCAAGCAGTGCCTTTAAGATGCACAGGGGCCGGGCTCGGTGGCTCAGCCTGTAATCCCAGCACTTTGGGAGACCGAGCTGAGTGGATTGCCTGAGCCCGTGGGTTTGAGATCCACCTGGGCAACTTGGCAAGACCTCGTCTCTACAATAAATCAAAAATTAGCCTGGCGTGGTAGTGTGGGCCTGTAGTTCTGGCTACTTGGAAGGCTGAGGCGGAAGGATGGCCGGAGCCCCGGGGGTCGTGGCTGCGCTGGCTGAGCGCAGGCCACTGCACTCCAGTTGGGGCGACAGACTGAGACTCCAACTCTGTAAAAAAAAAAAAAAAAAAAAAAAAAGGATGCATATGAGCTGGGCTCGGTGGCTCAGCCTATAAACCCAGCACTTTGGGAGGCCTAGGTGAGTGGATTGCCTGAGCCCGCAGGTTCGAGACCAGTCTGGACAACTTGGCAGGACTTCATCTCTACAATAAATAAAAAATTAGCCGGGCATGGTAGCGCACACCTGTAGTTCCGGCTACTTGGAAGGCTGAGGCGGAAGGATCACTGGAGCCCAGTAGGTCGACGCTAGGGTGGCCGTGAGCGTGCCACTGCACTCCAGCCTGGGCGACAGAGTGAGACTCCATTTCAAAAAAAAAAGATGTACATGACAGCTGGTTGAAAACAGTTTTAGATGAGAAGGGTGCCTTTGGCAGGCTTGCTAGGCTGCCTTGTGATTTCTTCCTTAGAACTTGGTGTTTTCTCCTCTGGGGCTGCAGATCTCCCTTTCTGTATTCTCTCCCAGCCCATCTGACCTTTCTTTGGCTCCTGGGATCTCTCAGAGGCCTCCTAGGTTTGGCCCCCGAGCCTGTCTTTGAATGACAGTTGCAGGGAAGCTGTTTACACCTGCTTTTTAATCCTTACTCTCTGGTTTTATCTCTCCCCAACCCCATGTTCCCTGAACTTAACTGCCCCCTCTATGAAGTCTTCTCCAGCTCCCGAACATTCACCCTGCCTCTGGATTCCTACAGCCTTGGTATACCTTCTATCAGAGCACTGAATGTGATGATTGCACGTTCTCCTTCCCTCATGGGACTGCACCTCTAGCCTCTGTTC
This sequence comes from Tarsius wallacei, assembly GCA_963574415.1. Taxonomy (NCBI): domain Eukaryota; kingdom Metazoa; phylum Chordata; class Mammalia; order Primates; family Tarsiidae; genus Tarsius; species Tarsius wallacei. The sequence continues at coordinate 17,475 of CAUYQG010113625.1, forward strand.
ATCTCTGTATCTTTAGTGCCTATATTAGTGCTAGGTGTATTGTGGACTCAGAATCCATAGTCTTACACCACTACTATCACAGTGCGGTGATTCCTGCAGCCTGACAGTGTGAAATCAAGATCTTCTGGCACGTTTCCTGTGGTATTGATGGCCTTGTCCTTCTGTGACATTACTTCTAATTCTGTGATGGTGCTGGCTTTCTTGCAGGCACCTGAGTATACATGTAACTGTCTTAAGGTATCTTCCCAGGAAGCTCTTTTTCTTACTTTAGTTCCACTTTACCCCCAAAGGATACAGAAAACAGGTGGGACATGTCAGGAACTCCATTCAGAGCCAGCTGGGCCATTTTTCTGGGGGAATATTTAAGCCTCAGCAATATATTTTCATACTTAGTTCACTAGGCTGCAATCCTAAATATTCTTGGAATTGACTTGCTTATTCCTCTTTAAACAAAGAGTCTAGCTAGGAAAGGGGGAAAGACAAGGGGTCTGGGGGAGGTTGTGGGGGGAGATTTTGTTACCCTTGTGGGCTTGAATAAAAAATGCCCAAACAAGAGAAAAGAAAGGCAGTGTTTCAAAAAAGTGTTCACAAGTTATACCGGAAGTGAAAAACCACCACAAACGAGACTTCCATCGAGGTTACATACACACGTCACAGCGATTCTGCCTGCTGGGACAGTTCGCCTCTACTGACGCCTTCTGTGTAAACAGGAGCACAAAAACCCAAGCCCTGGGACAGGAAGAGCATCAACCTCACCTCTGTGCGTGCCCTTGTTCGGTGGGCGATCACTCTGGAGGCTAGCCGCAGGGCCACACTCTGAATTTCAGATCTAGAAAACGTAAACACGAACATACACACAAAATTAAAATTGAACATAATTGATATACTGATGGCTTCTGCAGACAGTCTGTAATCCATGCAAATGGGAACACTGGAAATCATCTCCTGGTTATGCAAATACCTCCAGAAGTGACCGCCTTTTGGTTATAATGTGAAATTCTGTTTTTTTTTTTTTTGAGTTTGGGGGGTCTCACTCTGTTGCTCAGGCTGGAGTGCCATGGCTGCTGGGCTTAGGCATTCCCTCTGCCTCAGTCTTCCAAGTAGCTGGAAACTATAAGAATGCGTTGCCCTGCACGGCTAATTATTTATTTATTTATTTATTGTAGAGATGAGGTCTCGCCAAGTTGCCCAGGCTGGTCTCCAACCTGTGGGCTCAAGCAATCCTCTTACCTCTGCCTCCCAAAGTGATGGGATTACAGGGGTGAGCCACTGCAACTGGCTAAAATGCGAAACTCCGACATCACTCTGTGGCTTGTGTTTAGAGCGTGAAGTACAGGCCCCGAGTCCCGAAACCAGGACTGTGCGCAAGTTCATGACACAGTGACTGATGGGACCCTCCACCCTACAAGGCTGCACAGAAAGCACGGTGGCAAACCTTTCACTGGAAGCAATATCCATCGTCCAGCCCGAGAACTCCTTGGGGGTCAGATGGACACAGTGCTCCGTCCAGGGAAGCCACTCACAGGGGTCCATGCAATGGAGAATTTTCAGAATCTGTGTGAGCCAGATCCATGCAAAAAAAGAGAAAGAAATACTCAGGGAAAAGTCTCTAGCTGCTGAATAATCACTGTGTTGACCAGGGCTCCCACTGACTTATTTCCCCATAACGCCTTCATGATACTGAGGCAGGGCAGAGCAGTGACAAATCAAAGCGCCCCCAGCCTTGGGATGGGAGCTGGATGCCCCGATTCCTGGGCCAGCACCCTTTCCTTTTGATTACGCTTTCCAGGTGGCCATCTGCCCCAAACAGCCATGTCAGCAGAGACTACCTCTGACACACTCTAAGCACATTTCCAACGGTCTGTTTCCTAAACAACCGAGTGGCTTGCTCTGTCTTTGGTTAATCTCTGTCATCAATACCACTATCATCAAAAGCTTTTCTTGGTGCCCTTCTATGCATGCAGTCACGCCAAGCACCACACAAAGAGAGTCCTTATCCTTGGGAGGCTGAGTTTATCTCCTGCAGCTCCTGGAGAGCCCACCTGATCCTGCCTTCATGACCCCACCATACTGGTGGCTCACCGAGGAACATGGGAGTCAGTACCTCAGGGACTTTACCTTGCAGAAGCACTCAGGGTGAGTTTCCTTCATTGCCAACAGCAAGAACGTCTCTCCCATGTTGCATAGCAAGGGTGGCAGTCCCTTCCCTCCTGACCCAGAGGCTGCTGCCGAGAACCTTTCCAGGAGGGCTTCCAGCGTCAGCTCACGGACTTCAGGGAAGGCAGATTCTAACAGCCGAGAGAGGGAGATGGGCTCACCCCCCTTCTGCTCTTCACTCTTGGCCTCCGCTGCCCACACAGCAGTGATGGCTAGCCTGGTGAGGCTCTGGAGGTACTGGGGCAGGCCTGGCAGCTTGGAGGGACAGGGGAGTCCCGTTATCAGCTCTGATCCTGAGATAATTCCTCTGACTTCCTCCCAGAAGCCAACACTCTCCAGAACTAAAAAGCAAACAAGCAGAGGGAGGGAGATAACCACTTTATTTAAATTTTCACAAAAGGATATGGAAGAATGAAAGACTCTGAAAACATTGGGAGAAACCATCAGCTGTCTCTCCTAAGTAGATTTCAAACAAACAATGTAAGATGCCCGCTCAGGTTCACACTTCTGGCCCAGAGCAATGTCTTTGTAGGAATTCATAATTTTCCCCAGGGGACAAAGACACTACCATCAATGATGTGCTCCTGGTAGCCCTCCTTAATGTTCAGTAAATATAAACTCAGTGACCTCTTGGATCCCCAAGCAGCAAAGCTGACCAGGAGGAAAGGATATTGAGCATAAGCTTCCTTCCGGGGCTCAGAGTCCCTGCACAATACATCTCCCCAGAGGCCCTGGGTTGCATCCTGCGGTAGCTTGGCATTCACAAGATGGTTAGGAGACCTAATGGTCACAGCGTTCTCTGTGAAGCGTCCACTCACTGGTTTAACTCTGCATTTTGAGGCTCCCAGTAACAGCACGCTAGGAATTTGATTACAATTACTGTGCCCCTCTGTCATTTCCAGAAGAGCTTCCTTCTCCACGTGATGAGGTCTGCCTTTTTTGATTCTAGCTACCTTTCTTTGGAGAATGGATCACAGCTCTCTGCATGGTCTGAGTGGCAGGGCAATTCCTTTCCCTGTTCTCAACACGAGGTTACTGGTGTTGCATCACACTGTTGATTCACAGGAGCAGAAAGTCAACTGAAACCAGTCTTGCTTTTTTACATGGTCTACTGATGGTGGTGAGTCATCTTTCTCTCATCTTGTACTCGGCACTTAGGTCAACATGTGTTTTGTTTTATTTTTTATTATTTTTTGAGTTGGGGCCTCACTTTGGTGCGCAGGCTGGAGTGCGATGGCACGATCACAGCTCACACAGCCTTGACCTCCTGAGCTCAGGCGAAACTTCCACATCAGCCTCCTGAGTATCTGGGACTATAGGCACGTGCCACCCTGCTCAGCTAATTGTTTGACTTTCTGTAGAAATGAGGTCTTGCTATGTTGCCCAGGCTGGCCTCAAACTCCTGGGCTCAAGCAAGTCTCCTGCCTTGGATTCCCAAAATACTAGGATTACAAGCGTGAGCCACTGTGTCTTGTCTGTTTGTTTGTTTAAACCCAACTACATCCTTGCTAAAGTTTCTCTTCCTGTTAGGTTTTATGGTCTGCCTCTAGCTGCTGAGATTTTTTTTATACTCTCAGTTCTGATAAGAAAATATTGTCTGCTTGGTACATGCCAGGTGCTATATGAAATAAGCTCACTGCCCTGAAGAAGTTTCCAGTCTAATTTGAGAAAGAGAACTGCATGAGCAGATAACTACGGAAGAACGGTATAAAGGCCACCTGAGTCTCAAGGGGGAAGACAACAATGATGTGTTGGAACCACCCAGGGCAGAAGCCACCTGAGCTAAGCCTCGAGGAAGGCAGGAAACAGTGGACCGTGGGGAGACTACCAGCCAGCCGATATCACCAGGGTGTAAACTTCGAGGTGGAAAGGGCAGAGATGAGGCTAGAGAAGAAATGTGGCCAGGACACAGTGAGCCATCTGGACAACATGAAGGTGCATGGACATTTCTGGTAGGCATGGGACTGTCATTGAGGGGTTATTTTAAGCAGTAGGGTCAGGGGAACATTTTCACTGAGGCTCTTATTGCCGAAGGGGCAATATTAGAGGCGGAGCCTAGTTAAAACATGACTGCAGAGAAAGGTGAGGGTCTGAAGTCAGGAAGGATCAGGGAGAAGGTGGATTTGGGCAGCACTGCAGAGTAAAATGGACAGGACTGGGGGGTGGGGTGCTCACTGGCGGGGAATCTTGGGTACCTCTCAGGACCCAGGACCCAATTCTTCATACAACACGTTCATCATACAACAGAAGTTGGGTAAACCTCAGTTTTACAGAAACACCATAAATGCCCCAACCAAACGGTTACCAAGAACACTCACTGGGCCAGAGGCCTTCTGGGAGCATTACAGCCAGCTCCCTGCCCATCCTGCCTCTAAACCCACTCCAGCCTCTTGCCGGTTCCTTGAGGCCATTCCCCAGCTGTGAATCCTCCTAACCGTACCATTCCATCCAGGAAGTTTATTATCTACAAGAATATTAGGACAGACTGCACCAAATGCCTTGCGGAAATTTAGATAGTATATACACAGCATTCTCTGAGAAACCCTGACTGACAATTCTACCCAAAGCGTTCGTGAGCTTATCCTGGAGTGTCTTGCCAGAGAATGCAGTGGCAGAAACACAGCCACCCCAGCGTCGGCCTGCTGGGTTGAGGCGTCCTTCTGCCTCAGCCTTCCAAGTAGCCGGAACTACAGGCACGCGCTACCATGCCCAGTTAATTTTTTGATATACTGTAGAGACGAGGTCTCACCAAGTTGCCCAGGCTGGTCGTGAAACCCTGGGCTCAGGCAATCCTCTCACCTCAGCCTCCCAAAGTGCTGGGATTATAGGCTTGAGGCACTGTGCCCGGCCAGTTATAAGCATCTTACAGCTTATAAGGCACTGTTTATATTCATCATCTCATTATAACTCAGTGAACCTTGCTGACTTCTAGAAAACTAACATAAACATAATGGAGATGTAAAACATTAAGGTGACACTTGGAAAAACACTTGAAAATGAAAAACTGCACAGGTTTGCAATAATCCAGGAATTCAAAATACAGAATATCGCCAGGCACAGTGGCTCATGCCTGTAATCTCAGCACTTTGGAAGGCCGAGATGAGAGGGCAGTTTGAGCCAAGGAGCTCGAGACCAGCCTTGGCAACATAGTAAGACCTCATCTCTATAAAATTATATACATATATATCTGTAATATTCATGTAACACAACAAATTGTTTCATAAAGAGTCTGCCCAGGTGGCAAGTGGGGACTGGACTCGGGCTCCAATATGATGGAATCTGAAGGAGACTATCCTCCACCACCTGCGGTTGCAGACAACTCTGCTCTTTTTTGTTTTCAGTTGGAGTCTTACTCTGCCACCCAGGCTGGAGAGCAGTGGCACGCTCATGGCCACAGCAGCCTCGACCTGATGGGCTCATGCAATCCTTCTGCCTCAGCCTTCCATGTAGCTGGAACTACAGGCGTGTGCCACCACGTCTGGCTAATTTTTTGATTTATTGTAGAGATGAGGTCTCGCCAAGCTGCCCAGGCTGGTCTCGAACCCATGGACTCAGGCAAACCTCTCACCTCCGTCTCCCAAAGTGCTGGGATTGTAGGCGTGAACCACTGCAGTTGTCTTTATAAATCAGCAGGGAAACCCCAGGCAGGCGAGACGCTCACCCTTGGTGGCATCTCTATTTTCTGTCTTCAATGCCACTGCAGGCCAGGTCACTACTCGTTAATGAGGTGGGCCACAGTACTGTTGTGTCCAGGGCCCATGTACCTATCCTGTCCACCACTGCTGCCTGAGGACAACACTGCATTGGAAAGGAACTTCATTTGTTTGGCAGAGTAAGAAACATGGCTCAGAGAGCTGCTCTTAACAATGTAATTACAAGTAGGAAAAACTGTCTAGGCCATCCTGGAGAATCTCAGAGGAATCTCTTATCTGAAAGAGATATTCTAGGTTGAGTGCTGAGTGTATAGTCCCCAGGACTCAAGAGCAGGTACCCAGACCCACTCGCTTCCTCGGGGACCTTGGTGAGGAATATCATCACCAGAAAGCTAGGGACCACAGGCAACTACCCCAAGAAGAGGGAGATGGGGAAGATGATAGGGGAGGGCTCCTCTAAGACTTTTTACCTACACCGCCTGTGGACATACCTTGGTGGAAAATTTCACAGCTGACCTCATGTGACGGGATACAATCAAAACACAGGTAACACAATGACAGTTCCTTCAGCATCTCCAGGAGGAAAATGAAATTACCTTCAGGTTATGTGTATAGGTGTATACAAAACATAAATGAATTTCATGTGAACTTGGGTCCCTTCCCCAAGATCTCTCATGATGGCTATGCAAATGTTCCCAAACCCAAAAAACCCTGAAATCCCAAACACGTCGGGCCCAAGCATTTCAGATCAGGATGCTCAACTTGTAGTAGGTACTTTGGGAGATACAGAGATTCTGAGCTGAGACAGCAAGAGATCTGATGCCACAGAGCTTTAAGACTAACGGGAGGATGAAGAGCAAGTGTAGAATAACAATAACGGCAAGACACGCACAAACAACGCAAGGTGTTCAGTGCCCTGAGCTGCTACTGACAAAAGCTGGCATTTGCGAGAATTTCTGTGCCATGTACCGTGCTGTTATTTTAGAACACTATCTGCCCATTACTTATGCCATTACTTTTAGAACTGACACTTGCTGAGTATCATCCGGAGCACTTCAACAAGTGTAAATTCGTTAATGAGGTAGGCTCTATTATTCTGAGCATCCCATTTTACAGATGAAGAAACAAAGGTTAAATTATTTGGTCAAGGTCGCACAGGAAATGGCAGGTAAGCCGTAAGAGACCATGATGAATGCGTGACACTTATTTTCTACTGGAAGAAGTTGAAAAAGGCGTTTCAGGAGGGAACAAAATATGAGCCAGGCCCCGAGGCTGGGAGAGAAGGGCAAATGCTCCGGGTGGGGAGAGCAGGCCAACAGCCCTTCCCCCAGGCCTGCTGAATGAATGGGACAACAGGGAACAGCAAGACAGCTTAGGTTTGAGCCCAAAGCCAGACAATCAGCCGGGACATTTCTAGAGGCACTTTCTCCAGACTGCTGCTTGGAAAAAATCTTGTGTGTGCGCAGCAGCTGTGACCCAAGGAGATGCCCTAAAGCAGAGCTTCTCAAGGCCTCTGGAGGTCTAGGGTGGGGCTGAGGCGCTGCAGAGTTAACAAGCTCAAGGAGAAGCTGCTGGTGGTCCAGGTCTTTTGAAAGCCACGGCCCCCAAGCGAAGGTAATGGCCAAGGTTATTCAAACCACACACGCCAGGATCCCAGGATCTTGTCGATTCGGATTGAGGGGATTTCAAGGTGGGATCCGACTGCCACCTTAAGAAGCCCGCAGGTAATGCTGCTGTGCACCCCAGTTGAGAACCACACTCCTAAGGGCTGACGTTCACGGGGGCTGGGGGCTTGTGGGTGGGTGGGCAGCGGGTTGGGGCTCCAAGCAGAGCACAGATGATTCCGGTCAGTACTTCACAGTAGTGAAGAACTAGAAAGTTCGCCATGCCCGCCTTCGCTTTCAAACACACACACCAGAGGAGGGAAAGTAACCAAGAATTCAGAAGAATGAACAGGCACGACAAAGATTCCAGACAAGGCAGCAGGGCCTTCTGCAGTGCATGGGCTCACTTCGTAGTCTGTTCTAGGTTTTTCTTCTAGGTCTCCAATGGAGCAGTGAATCAGAAAGACCTGGCTTTGCTCTCACAGACCTCCCATTTGGGTGGGGCCACAGGAGCCAGCCCCTTTCTGAGCCCAGAGTGAGGGGGTCTCTAGGTGCGACAGGATGTGGGAGACAGAAACGCCCAACACTTCTACATGAGCAGCTGCAGTGACTAACCGGAAGTGGCTTTCCTCTCACAGGGGCTCCCAGCCCAGGAAGCACCTTGCACTCATCTGGGAGCTTATGAAATCCTTATGTCAGAGGACACGACCACATCTCGGGAGCGAGTCCTGGCAGCCTGGTTTTGAGTGGTCTAGGTGCAGCTGGGACTGACAGCTACCGTTTGGCTTTCCAACTCGTTGCGGGTCAGGCTTGGCAAATGGGTTTCACAACCAGGACTTCTCCCCAGGGACGCAGTGTCTGTGCCCTGCCATACCAAATGTGTTCAAAGTCTAGAACGACATGTGGTACTTATTCGCGTACTCCGGGTGCCTCCTGCCTGCGGGACACAAGGAACCGAAGCTGGGTCCTCAGTCTGAGGTTTGGCAGCCCTCTCCCTCTCCCGCTCCCCTACAGACTGGAAGCTTTAACCTTAACTTTATTTCTTGCTTCTAAAAATTTTATTTATTTATTTTTGGCTACACCCGCTGGAATGGGATTATTTGATTTTTATTTGTTAAGAGACAGAGTCTTGCTGTGTTTCCCAGGCTGGTCTTGAACCCTTGGGCTCAAGCAACGCTCCCATCTCAGCCTCCTGAGTAGCTCGGACTACAGGTGTGCACCACGGCGCCTGGCTCAAACCTGAACGTTTCTTCTTGCACTCTTGGTTGTGATGGCTTTGTGCTCCATCTTCCTTGGAAAGCCAAGTGTTCCAGTGAGGGAACCCAGTCTCTGCTTTAGTGGCCCCATTGTGCTGTCAGGAGTGAGAATGATGGCTGCAAACCCTCCTGGCTGGACCTTCTTCAGCCTCCTCATTTGAAGAGGCTTTGCATGTTCCCACCAGTAAAGTCATCTCGGCCACCCAGGGAGGGGTGGCGGATTCTAAACACCCAGTTTTACTTAGCTTTTGGAATTGACTGTTTTCTTCTTCTTCAGAGCAATTATGTTTCTGGCCATCAAGGAAATGGCTGAAAGGCTTGATTCACATGAAGGACAAAAGCCTCCTCCTGTGTTATATCCTATTTTCCTAGAGAAATATTCCTAATAAAATGTCACAAACAAGGTCAGGCATGGTGGCTCGTGCCTGTAATTCCACTATTTTGGAAGTCTGCGGTGGGAGAATTTCTTGAGCCCAGGAGTTCGAGAACAACCTGGGCAACACAGGGAGACCTTGTCTCTACCAAAAAAAGAAAAAAAGAAAAAAAATTAGCTGTGCTTGGTGGTGCATACCTGTATTCCCAGCTACTCAGGAGGCTGAGGCAGAAGGATCACCTGAGTCCAGGAAGTTGAGGTTGTGGGGAGCCATGATTGTGCCACTGCACTCAAGTCTGGGTGACAGAATGAGACCCCAATTCAAAAAAAAAAGTCACAAACAATGTGACAGACTGGTATATTGCCAACTTTTCATTTTACAAAGAATGTTAAAACCCACCATCTATTATCATTTCATGAAATAAAGGCTAATCTTACCAACAAACGAGATAAAATTGGAGCGTCATCATAAAAGACAACTCTTTAAAGAAATGTGGCATTAAAAATCTGCATGGAACAGGATAGAGATTCTGAAAGCAAAACAAAACTCATCTTCAACAAAGCCTTCCACTAACAACCACTGGGGCAAGGAGAACCTATTCAGTAAATGGTGCTGGGAAAACTGGCAGAAAACATGTAGTAGAGTACATCAAAACCCATACCTATCACCATACACAAAAATCAACTCCAAATGGACCAAAGACCTAAACGTACAACCTCAAACTATAAGAACCCTAGAAAATGCAGGAGACATCCTTATGGATTGGAATTGGCAACCAACTCCTGATCAAAACCCCAAATGCCCATGCCATAAGAGATAAGATAGACAAGTGAGACCTCATCAAACTGAAAAGCTTCTGCAAAACAAAATAAACCATCAAGAGAGCGGGGAGACAGCCCAGAAAATGGGAAAAAAACATTTGTCAACTGTATATCTGACAAAGGCCTAACATCTAGGATCTACAAGGAACTCAAATGTGCTGAAAAGAAACATAAAGCAAAACAAAACAGACAGCCCTATTAAAAAGTGGGCAAAAGATATGAATAGGTACTTTTCAAAAGAAGACATATGAGCAGCCAATAGATACATGAAAAAATGCTCAGCCTCACTAATCATCAAAGAAATGCACTAAACCACACTGAGATACTACCGAACTTGTCAGGATGGCCCCATCATCAATAACTCAAAAAACAACAGATGCTGGAGAGGATGTGGGGAAAAGGGAACACTTTTACACTGTTGGTTGGAGTGCAAACTAGTTCAATCTCTGTGGAAAAGAGTTTGGCGATTCCTAAAAGATCTAAAAATTGACCTTCCATGTAACCCAGCAATCCCCCGTCTGGGAAGTACCCCGAGGAACTCAAATAAATCTATGAAAAAGATACCTGCACACGTATGTTTATTGCAGCATTATTCACAATAGCAAAAACATGGAACCAACTGTGCTGCCCACTGAAAATGAACTGGATAAAAAAATGTGGTACATATACAAGATAAAATATTATGCAGTCACAAAGGACAAAATTATGAACTTCATAGCAACTTGGATGTATTCAGTGTCTATAATACTCAGTGATCTATCACAGAAACAAAGAACTGAGTACCACATGTTCTCACTCATAAGCGGACCCTGAACATTTACCATAATACTATGAGAAAGGGATTGGCAGTAGCTGGAAACTGCCAGGGGAGGGAGGGGGGCACATGACATCAATAAGGGTACCTAAGCTCAAACCAGGTGAAGTAGGGAAGGATTCTCCTCAGAATGGAAAAGGCCAACTGAACAAAAAACGGCTTCACTGCAACAAAGTAAGTCAATATGGGGAGACTGCAAGTGGCAATGACACCGACTATGCCACTGTGTGTGTGTGGGGGGGGTTCACCTGCCACAGAGCCTCAGAAGATTCTTTATTCTGCCTGAACTTGCACTTGCTGTTTCCTCTCCCTCACGAATGAATGAATAAATGAACAAATGAATGAATTTCGCTTTCATATATTTAAAGATTCTAATAGCTGTCATGTTACTGGGTCAAGAAAAGTTTGCAGACGCGATTGTTCTAAGGTTTCCTCTATCCTCTCTCATCCCAGCACATCTGCCCTCCTTAAAAAAGTTGGTGAGAAAACACAGAGAAGATTTCATTTTCAATCTTAGGGAGATGTTGCCTTTGTCTATTTCAACGAACTGTAGCTTTGGTCAGTGCTCTGTAAGCAGATTCAACAAAAGTTCTTATCTGCAACAGTGGATAAACTAGTTCTAAAAATAATCACAGATGATAATTTGTACACTCGATCGCTCATGTCCTGTTATGCAATTTCTCAGTTTAACAAAATATATTTGTAGAGAAAAGGAAACCAAAGGGACTATAACAACAACAAAATCAAATGAGTTAATACGTCTTGGCTTCTCCTTATCAAAGGGAAATTCCATTCTTCTATTTAATCCTTGCCCCGCCCAGTAAACTGTAATCCTGACCCAGGGGCTCTTCCAGTCACAAGCATGGACAGTGGCCCGGTGGAGGGACTTGGAAATTGACTCTGCCACACCCTGACCTGGTGCTGGTTGTTTATTTCTTGCCTGTGTTTGTTTCCAGTTCTCGGAACCCCTCATCCTTGCTTATACACGTGTGGCCCCACCACACACACCCCTTCGCTCTTCCCTTGGCCCCCAGCATATTCTCAAAGGCAAGTAGTTTTCATGAACGAGATTCCTCATTTGCTGCTGAGGAGAGAAGAGGCTTCTGAGAACACTATTGTCAACCATAACACAAAAACGCAGTCTTTCTGGCTTGGGAGACAGCAGAGTCGGAAGAGTTCTAGAAGGATCTGGGCAGGCTACAAATGAGCTCACCAGGCACTGGGTGAGACCAGCAGCTTTTTTTTTTTTTTTTTTTTTTGAGTTGGAGTCTCACTCGGTCGCCCAGACTGGAGTGCAGTGGCCGCTCCCGGCCACCGCAGCCTCGACCTGCTTGGCTCTAGCGATCCTTCTGCCTCAGCCTTCCAAGTAGCCGGAACTACAGGCGCGCGCTACCACGCCTGGCTAATTTTTGATTTATGGTAGAGATGAGGCCTCGCTAAGTTGCCCAGGCGGGTCTCGAACCCGCGGGCTCAGGCGATCCACTCACCTCAGCCTCCCAAGGCGCGGGATTACAGGCTGAGCCACCGAGCCCGGCTGATCAGCAGCTTTTACTTCCTGCCTCCACCTGCTGCTATCCCAGCCCAACACAGGAGGAAGTCAGGAAACCCTGTGGACAAACATGCTAACCCAAAGACACAAACATGGCTAATTCTAAGCATACATAACTTCCGGTTCTTTCAGTGAACTGCTCCCAAGGGCAGGATTGGGAAGCAGAACTTTCCTCAGCATGATGCTGTTTAATTTAAACTCTTACCCACAAAGGATCTGGGGCTTCTCTTCCACCCTCAGGCCATGGGACACTATGAAACCAACTTGAGAGTCAATAACTGGGGCTTACCTCTGGGGCCTCACCTGTAATGAGAGAGACACTAGGACCACCCATCTCAGTCCCTTGCCAGTGCTACAACTGATGGCCTGGAAATCCTCCTGGGCTCGGGGGTCTGAGCCTTAAGAAACAGAGACTAAGAGTGATGAGGTTCCTTGCACCACTGGACGACAGACCACCCTGGCAGGAGTGATGGTGCATGCTGCAGCTTACAACTGGCAAGATCCAGCAGGATCTGGCCATGCTAGGAGTGCTCCTGTCTTAATGTGAATCCAACCCCAGCTTGGAGGGGGGAGTTCAGTGAATTCCGGAGAGGTGAGCCTAGGGGGAAGCTCTGCCCTTGTCCTGGATGTGATACCCATTCATTTCCTTGTTCCTGCTCTCAATGTTATCTCTTGATCTCTTGATAGCTGTTGTCCTTCCAATGTTGGGTTCTTCCTTTCTTGTAATGTGTCTTTTCACAATTTATATGACCTTCACTTTCATCTTCTGAGGGTATTATCCCCATTTTATAGTTGGGGAACCAAGAGTTTTCACAACAAGGTGATGGAAGTGATTTCTGCTTCTGCTCATGAAGGATTAGCCAGTATAGGAATTGTCCTTCCACCATAAACACAGAAAACTACACAAGATGTATGAAATTCTTGTTTTGTTTTGTTTTTTGAGTTGGGGTTCCTTACTCTGTCACTCAGGTTGGATAGCAGTGGCACAATCACGGCTTACCACAGCCTTGACCTCCTTGGCTCAGGTGACCCTCCCACCTCAGACTCCTGAGTAGCTGGGACTATAGGTACATGCTACACCATGCCCAGCTAATTTTTTTTTTATTTTTTGTAGAGACGAGGTCTTTCTATGTTGCCTAGGCTGGTCTCAAACTCTTGGGTTCACACAATCCTCTTGCCTCGGCCGGACTACAAGTGTGAGCCACTGTACCTGGCCTTGAAATTATTGTTTTTAAACACTAGATACAGAGTTGTGCAGGGCTGAAGATCACTGAAAGAAGAAAACAAACAAGGTAAGCCTCATGATCATCTGAGCTTATTGCCATTAGGCAATTTTCAAGCCCCAACACAGACATGAGGAATCCAAAGCCCAGAGGTCTCAGTTAAAAAGATGTGAGATCAGTTTGGGAAGACTCAGGCAGCTGGAACTTGTGGGTCACAACACTGGAGAGGACAAATCCATATAGTGAGAGAGCTCTACAGATCAAGATTCCCCTTGACTCTCTCTACTGATCTGTAACTGCACAGGGTGAAATTCCATGAGGCTGGGGAACAGAAAGCAGTGAACTGAGTAATCCATGAGGCTCACAAGTGTCCACATGTTCCCACCAAGAGCAGAGACCCTGTAAAACATGGAACATTGAGAAGAGACCTCAGAAGGGTATTGTCTTGCTAGTGGAGCTAAATTTGCCTGAAACTAAAGGCTTTTCTTTAGAGTGAACCCACCAGAACGAAGCTTAAAAGCAAGTCTTGGAAGAATCGAACCAATCCTAAGTAACTTAACTCTGGGACAAAACAAAGTCCAGCACATGAAAGGAATAAAACAAAACCCAACACCCAGCGACATAAAATTAACACTGTCTGGCATCTAATAAAAATATGACTCATAACTAGAAGAAAAATTAATAAAAAGCAGGCCCCAAAATAACAACAATGGAATTAGAAACAAGAACATGAAAATATTATAAACATGGAAACTGAACATGATGAAGAGCAATATAGAAGATATAAAAAGGGCACAAATGAAACATCTAGAGATAAATACATCTGAAATAAAAAGTTGGCTGGATGAAATAGCAAATTAGACACCACAAAAGAAAAGATTACTACATTTAAAAACACAAAAATTGAAGCTATAAAAAAATGAAACACAGATTAACGCCTCCACCTCAAAAAAGGAACTCAGAGCATCAGTGATCTGTGGGACAACTTCAAGTAACCTAATTTATGTGTGAGTAGGGTCCCATAAGGAAAAGAAAGAGAGGAAGGGATAGAAGAAATATTCAAAGAAGTAACAGTCCAGAAAAACTAGATACCCATATGCAAAAAATAAAAAAAAGAACTTAAACCTTATTTCATGACATAATAGAAAATTAACTCAAGGTAAATTATAAATCTAAATGTAAAACTTAAAACTATAAAAGTTTAGAAGACAACATAAGATTTCATCTTTATGACCTTGGGATAGGCAAGGACTTCTTAACTAGGGCACAAGAAGCCCTAGTTAAGAAAAAAATTCATACACTGAACTTTATCAAAATTAAAAACATCTTCTCTTGAAAACACACTGTTAAAAAAATAAAAAGGCAAACCACAGACAGGTAGAAACTATTTGTGAAACATTTATCTACATAAAGAACTTACAGCCAGGCACAGTGGCTCACAACTATAGTCCCAGCACTTTGGGAAGTGGAGGCAAGAGGACTGCCTGAACCCAAGGGTTAGAGACCAGCCTGGCAAGACCTCATCTCTACAATAAAATAAAAAATTTAGCCGGGTGTGGTGGTGTGCATCCGTGGTTCAGCTACTTGGAAGGCTGAGGCAGAAGGATCGCCTGAGTCCAGCAGGTTGAGGTTGTGGTGGCGTGAGTGTGCCACTGCACTCCAGCCTGGGCGACAGAGTATTAGACTCACACTCAAAAAAAAAAAAGAGCTCGGGCCAAGAAGAAATGTCCAGTAAGAGAAAGAAGTGTCAGTAGTGAAATAAGCTAAAGAAAACTGAAGAGACTTCAAGGAACAGAAAAAGAGAAACGTCAGGACCCAGCTGGTGAGTGTGGAAAGTGGACCTGTCTACAGAGCCAGTGACTCTGCTCTGGCTGGGGAAGCAGAGGCTAGGGAGGCATGTAGTTTGTTTCCACTTCTTGGAGCTTGTGAATAATGCCACTCTAACATTCACACAGAAGAGTTGGGTCGTATGTTTTCATTTCTCTTGGGTAAAAACCTAGAAAGGGTATTATTGTATCATATGATAGGATTGTTTAATGCTATAAGAAATTGCCAACATGTTTACCAAAGGGGCATTCCCACCAGCAGGACATGAGAGTTCCAGTAGCTCCAGTTCTCACCTAGACTGGATACTATCCTTCTTGTATTACTTGAGCCCTTCCAATGGGAGTGTAGTGGTGTCTCATTGTGACATCTCAGTCTTCCAAGTAGCTGGAACCACAGACACACACCACCACACCTAGCTTAATTTTTTATTTTATTGTAGCTTTTCTCCTAAGATCAGGAACATGACAAGAATGTCTGCTTTTGCCATTTCTGGTGATTCTAGCCAAAAAGCATTCAGATTGGAAAGAAAAAGATAAAAACGATCTCTGTTGCATAGTACATTATCTTATATAAAGAAAATCTGAAGAAGTCCACAAAAAAAAATATTAGCGCTAATAAATAAGTTCAGGAAGGTTATAGGATAAAAGATCAATATGCAAATATCAAGAGTAGCTCTGTATAGTAGCAACACACAATCTAAAAAGGAAATTAAGAAAATAATTCTATTTACAACAGCATCGGAAAAATAAAATAGGAACAATTTATAAATTATTTAATGAAAGATGTGCATGATGTGTATACTGAAAACTATAAAACACCACTGAAAGAAATTAAAGAGACCTAAATAAATGAAAAGATATCCTGTATTCATGGATTTGAAGATACAATATTGTTATGACAATACACCTTAAATTAACCTACAGATTTAATGTAAGTTCCACCAGAATCCCAGTTAGTTTTTCTTTTTTTTTCTTTTTTTCCAGTATTTTTTATTATCATATTGTGGGGTACAGTTAAGGATTAGATGTACAAATATGCTTCGTTCACCAGCTGGTTTTTCTTCTTTCTTCTTTTTTTGGGGCAGAAATTGATAAGCTGATCCTAAAATCCATGTGCAAGTGTAAGAAATTCAGAATAGCCAAACAAATGTTGAAAAAGAAGAATAAAGTTGGAGGACTCATAGATCCTAATTTCAAAAGTTAATACAAAGCAATGGTAATCAAGACAGTCAGCTCCTGGTATAAGGATAGACATATAGAACAATGGAATAGAAGAGTCCAGAAATAAACCCATAATTTATGCTCAACTGATTTTTTTCACTATGGTGCTGAGACAATTCAATGGGGAAAGGACAGTGGCTTGAACATATAGTGCCAGAACAAATGAATACTCACATATGCAAAAGAGTGAGGCTGGTCTGGTACCTCCTACCAAATATAAACATTAACCCAACATGGATCAGAGATAAGAGCTAAAATGATACAATTTCTAGAGGAAAACAAGGGTACAAATCTTTGTGAATCTGGATTAGGCAATTTCTTAGATGTGACTCAGTTACACAAGCAACAAAAGAAAAAACAAATACATCAGATTTCATCAAAACTGAAAACTTCTGTCCATCAAAGAACATTATCATGAAAGGGAAAAGATAACCCACAGAATGGGAGTAAATGTTTGCAAATTATCTGTCATATAAAGGATTAATATCTAGAACATATAAAGAACTCTTACAACTCAAGAATAAAAAGTCAACCTATTTAAAAAATGGGCAAAGGATCTGAATAGACATTTCTCTTAAAGATATACAAATGGCCAGTGAGCAATTAAAAACAGAAAGGTCATCAGTCATTAGGGAAATGCAAATCAAAACCACAGTGAAATACTACCACTTTATATACACCAAGATAGCTATTAATAAAACAGATGGCCAACGTCAAGGGGTGGTGAGGATGTGGACAAACGGGAAACTTCATACACTGCAGGTAGGAATGTAAGAAGGTGCAGCGGCCTCTTTGGAAACACTTTAGTAATTCCTCAAAAAGTTCAACTTAGAGTTGGCATATGGCCCAGATGTTCCAGTCCTAGGTAAATACTCAAGAGAATTGAAAACACACGTCCCCACAAAAACTTGCCCTTGAATGTTCACAGCAGAATTATTCATAACAGTCCAAAAGAGGAAGCAACCCAAATGTCCATCAACTGATGAACAGATAAACAAACTGACATCTATACAATGGAATATTATTGAGCCATAAAAAGGAATGAAGTAACAACATGAGTGAACCTCGACAATATTATGGCAAGTGGAAAGAATCCAGACACAATCGGCCACAAAGGCACGTTTCCATTTATAAGAAATGTCTAGAATAGGCTTTCAAAAACTACTTACACAACAAATTAACTGACAAGGACAACTAGTTTTAGATGATTTGAAATGAGGTACTGGAGAGAGAAGAGGCAGGAACACTGGAAACACCGAAATCACAGATGTTCTGAGACGCTAATGGCTCATTTGAGCAGTATTTTACTCCTGGGGTGGAAATGTGGGTAAGAAGTTTTCATGACATGGTTCTGTCACAGATGCAGACCCCCTAAGCCCAACTCTTACTAGTAAGAGGCTCTTAACTTTGGACACAGAAATGGGCAGTGGACCAGGGGCCAGAAAGCCCAACTTTCTTACTAACTAGCTGTGTGACCTTGGGCAAGTCTCTTAATTGCTCCAGCGTCCACTCTATCTACTGATTAAATAATCTGTAAATGCTAAAATTCTAAAGAGCTGTGGACCTGTGTACTCAGCACCAGGCTTGGAATGAACCAAGAGTAAATACCACGTTAACCTAGCAATCTAATAACACTCCCTGTATTATTCTGACTCTGAAAGACAGCTAGGAATCATCTGCTTATTTTAGAAGCTCACTGTTCCCTGGGAAAGATACTTTTGGCACAAGCAACAGTTCAGATGACAGTCCCAGTGTTTTGGAGAAAACCAACTAATTTATTGACAACAAAGCCTGTTTTTTTTTTCCTCTTGAAATTTCATAGCTGTAGGCCCAGAAATAAAGTCCCCAGAAGGCTCCAAAAATATGTTCTCAATTCCCTTTTATCTCCCACCCAGAGCTGAGAGAATAGCACCAACTGTGTCATATTAAACACATCTGCATCCAACACCGATAAAATGCATGACCGAAGAACAGATAAGAATTGTTTTCAATTTGTTCAGATGGAATTGGTTAAATTTAACCTAATTAGACCAAATAATCAAAACAGGTGTTTGTAAGATGCCAATGTTTTTATTCTCTGTAATTGCTCGGCTATATTTCCCAGGAACTTAGTTAGATAAAGGAAGTTAATATGTCATAAAAGTCACTGACCTTATATTTATTCTTGTCACACATAGATTATTCATGTTCTAGGCAGTACGAATACAAGGCATTGTTGACTGCTCTTCACAGATTTTAGCACTTAACCATCATCAACATTCTAAGCTGGCCGGTGGGAGGGCTTATATGACCCAACTCCATTATAGAAATACAAGCAGTAATAAACGACAGCCTGTCTTCTAATCTTACACTGATCTACAAAGCACACTGAATTGGCATTTGGATATTTCGGGATTCTGACTTCACTTTCACAAGACGGTCATTTTTAAGGCATTTAAAAGAAAAATAATAACAACAATAAAAGTTACATTCCAGTTAAAACAAAATGTTTACTGCACTTGGCAGAGTGATGAGATCTGAACTATAAATCCCAACTAACAAACCACAAATGCGGTCACCAGCATCCTGGTCTTGGGAGGTGACTTATGCAGCAGTCATAGGTCCACTTTCAAAGGGAAAAGGGGGGTGGCGGCCAAAAGGGGGGTGGCGGCCTGGAAGCAGCCAGGCCTCTCCTTCTAGTAACACACTCCAGCCCCGGGTGTGCTCTCAGATTATTCCTCATGCTCTTGGGATGGGAAACAGAAGTGCAGGCAGGAAAGGGCCCATAAAAGCCTGTGACTTGGAAGCTCCTATAAAGGGGGGCCCTCTCTGAGGCCTGGGAAGCTGAGTCCACAGAGTGGGTCCTGGGGCTCCCCCACCTAGGAGAGTGACTGGTGTTTCCTGACCGGCCCTGGTTGGGCTGTGGGGCCACAGGTGGGTGGTTGGAGTGCTCCATTCCCCATTCCCACCTTCCAAACCCCAATGCTGCCCCTTAGTACCCACATGACATTGGGCAGTTCTCCCTGTGCCTCGGCTGCCTCGTGTCTAAAATGAAGGGACATTAATACCTCCTTCAAAGTGCACATAAAATGTTTGGCACAGAGTTAAGTGCTCAACAAGTGTTGGCCACTATTATTATGGCCCTTACAAGGAGGATGATATTGAAAAGAATGCGTTCTGAAAACACACATTTCAAGGGCAGGAAAACAGTCTCTGAGATCACTCATATGAAGGGGTGTGGACACACAAATCCTTCTCCACCTAACACGCTTCTATGAAATTGTTATGATGTCATTTCTGTATTTCTTTTGGATTAACTAATCCTCTTCGAGAGTCATACTTCAATATATTATACACATAATTACAAAAGAACCAGGTTGTATGAAATTTGTACAACGGAGACTAAGAGAGGAAAACCCACCCTAATCCCACCGAGAGCTTAAAATGAAAGTCTAAAAGTGCAAGTAGGTAAAATATTTGTTTAAGTACTTGGTAAAAGAAAATGTTCAATCCGATAGCTGTGACAAACACACATTTAAGGGGTGTGGGCATACGGGAGAAACAGAAAGTCCATCTCTCAGAGTAAAAGAGGTAAATATTTAGTCAAGTCTCAGACGGTATTTCAGTAAACAGGTATTTCAATGGAAAATCTCCAACCTGAGAGCAAATAATTTAAGATGGGCTGAAAATGAGAGTGAGAGCCCTCACCCCCTTGTCTCCACCAGGCTTGTCACCCGGCCTGAGTCCTGCGGCAGCTGGGCTTTTTCTTCCTCATTCTCCCAACTCCAACTGGAGACTATAATTTTCTTTCCAGCAGGAAACTGATATATACTAATAATGACAGCTGGATTCAGAAGAGGAAAAAGAATACAGGGGACAGAGAGTCCTTGTGGGTTTAAATCACTTTAAAACTCAAAATAAAACCCCAGATTTGGAATTCTTAAAACCTAGTTAATGGCTGAGGAAACCTCAAATGAATGGGAAGTACTAAGATAAAAGTCTGAATTACACAAAACACATCATTATCTTAAGCTTTTCTAATCATCTTCTTTGCCTTTCTCCTTCTCTGTTTTCCTCCT
Organism: Tarsius wallacei; assembly: GCA_963574415.1. Lineage (NCBI taxonomy): Eukaryota > Metazoa > Chordata > Mammalia > Primates > Tarsiidae > Tarsius > Tarsius wallacei. The sequence goes on from CAUYQG010113625.1 coordinate 38,031, forward strand.
TGTTTATGCCCCCAGACCTTCAATGGGGTTCTCAGACATTTCAGAGGTGGGAATGGGCTTCCAAGGTCACTTGCAGAATAGGGTTTGAGAGGGGATGGCCAGATCCTTCTCCATCCAAAAACCTTTCCTGAAATTATTACTTCATTTCCTTTGTGGTAATTAATCCCCTTCAAGATTCATATTTAAGTACCTTTCACACACACACACACACACACACACACACACACAAATCAAGCAGAATTATGTATCATTAGTAAAACAGAAAATAAGAGCATGACACCCACCTGTAATCCCACCATTCTAAAATCACTATTTTAGCACAATGCTGCCTTTAATTCTATTCTGGTCCTCCAATCCCCACCCCCTACCTCTCAAACCCTAATACTGGTTATCAAAATGACTGGGCAAATCTCCCTAATATTCAGTGAATAAATTTTCTTGTTGAGTGGCAACAGGTACTTGGTTCCATAGGGTCCTGAGAATCCCATGAGGATGAGGGCAGAGAAGAAGGTCACCTTGTCTTAAAAGCCACGTGATCCCACTCTCTGTCTTATATCCTCCAATAATCTCCTTTGACTAAAGGGTCAAATCCAAGCTCCTTAGACTGAGTTTCTGCCTTCCCAGCCTCACTTCCAGTCAAGCCTGCCTGGCCTCAAGCCCAAAACTCCAGGTGTCCTTGCTGTCTGAAGGCTGTGCTGATCTGTGCCCCTGTGGCTTGGCTATCCTCCTCCCTCTGTAACACCCACCTCCGCCTCGCCCATGCGGTGAATCCCTACTCATCGTCAAAACTCTGCTCAACCACCTCCTCCTCCAGGAAGCCCTTCCTGTCCTCACAAGTAGAAATGACCTATCTTTCTTTAGTACCTCAAATGTGTCCCATACACACTTCCATAACATGTAGCATCTGAAAAATTCCTTATCACTCCTACTTATAAGCCCAAGACATACTCATCTCTATCTCTAAGTATAAGTGCTTGATAATGTCTGATGGTTGAAAAATTAAAAGAGCAAGAAAAGAAATGATCTTTTTCTGGCTCAGAGAGGCAGAGGCATCCCTACTCAAGTGAATTCCTGACACACTGGGCCCAGGGTATTATACTTCAGCATTTTCCAGGAAAGCAAGCATTTCTTCTTTCCTGAAGATGTTTGAGAATGTGAGGAGAACCGAGAAGGTGAGGGATTGAACACAATTCTGCCAGGCTGCAGGGGACTGGCTTAGATGCATGGTTTCCAGCTAATAAAATAATAGCTAACATTCTGTGCCATGCAAAGTACATTCTTTACACCCAGTTTTATTTGTGTAAGTTGCCAACCACTCTAGGATACAGATATTATCATTCCCAACTGCAACTAAAACAAAGTATCTTTTTTAAAGAGTTTAAATAACTTACTTAAGACCATAAAGTTATTAGTAAATGGCAAATTTGGGATTCAAACCCACAGATGTGGCTTCAGAGTCTATGTGGCATACTCCCCACTCTGAGCTTTGTGAACCAATAATGGGGGTAGATATATACATATATATTAACAAATAAGTACACGTAATATGACTTCAGAAAATGAATTCACATCTGATGCATGCATTTGAGACCTGTGTCTTAATAGCTGTTACTATTTTAAAACTAAGGAAACTGCCTTTTAATCAATCAGTTGATAATGAATCAATTTAATGAGGGCCTGCTAGGTGCTTAGTTGGGTGACAAAGAATCTAAGACACAATCCATTCTTTCAGTGAGCTTAACAAGGTAAAACCTTAATATAATATCATTATTTTGAAAGCATACTAAAATCTACACATCCAAATAAGTGATCACCTTACTTAGCGATATACTTACCTATTATTCAAATTGCCTTTATGTGTTTATGAAAGATATAAGAATAGATTTCACTACTTTAAGCTCAGTTTATTTTTATCCCTAACAGGGCTATCCACTGTAAGTGTCATTTTATTTGATATTTAGTTCTAAAAATCTAGTCCATCCTCAAAGGAAGGATATTTGCTATCCCTGTTTGTTGATGTTTTACATGAATATACACATTCCTACAGACAGATATATAGATACACACACACACACACAAATACACAGTGGTTTTATGAGGTCAATTCCCAACGGCTGAACAAAATCAGTGCTACCCAATAAAAATATGAGGAATAAAAATAATACAAATATGAACCATATATGTAACTTAAAATAAATAGCCAAACTTTTCATCATTAATAATGTTACTTTAATGTATCTTTTTTTATGTCATTAAAAATTTTTCAAATTTCTTCATTTGACAAAGTCAAATATACATATTTCAATGACAGTTTTACTTTTTCTTATTTTTTCCCATTCTTATTTTATTTTTATTCTTATTCTTCTTTTAGTTGGGGGTCTCACTCTGTCACCTAGACTGGAGTATAGTGGCACAACTCAATGGCTCACTGCAGCCTTGACCTCCTGGCTCAGGCGATCCTTCTGCCTCAGCCTTCCAAGTAGCCCCCACGCCTGGCTAATTTTTTTATTTATTGTAGAGACAAGGTCTTGCCAAGTTGCCCAGGTTGGTCTCAAACCTCTGGGCTCAGGCAATCCTCTCACCTCCGCCTCCCAAAGTGCTGGGATTATAGGTGTGAGCCACAATGCCTGGCTGAGAAATTTTACATTCATTTTCTCCATCCTACGTCTTTGGAATCTGGCACATATTTTATACTTACAGAGCGTCATCTCCATTTGGACTAGCCACATCTGAGTGCTCAGGAGCCACATGTGGCTAGCAGCTGCCATACTGGATAGCACAGGACATTTTTAGAGTGATGGCTGTCATACTAGAATTAGAGGACAAGCACCCTGTCCACTCATATCTTACTCTGCAAAGTAATGACCTTAAGAGAAGTAATATATGAATGCAAGTGAGATACTGTGGAGAATAAAAGACAAGTTATGATCACATCTAATTTTAACAGTTGGGAGGAAAGGTTGGGCCAAAAAAGCCAGAGTCATCCTCATGGAGCCCAGCTCATCAGTAAGGATGGGTAGCTGGGAAGAGAGAGATATTTTACAACATTCGAGAGTTAACTCTTCTAGACAAGGAATAATTGTACTAAATGAGCCAAGAAAAACTCAGTTCAAATAAACGAATGATTACAGTCAACCACAAACTGTTAGAATCCCAATGAATGAATTTGTAAGCAGTAACTCTGTTATGGCCAAGGTCCTTTAGATACATAGGCAGAGAGGGATTATAGAGCTATATGGAAATCGGAAGTGAAATACAGAAGTGGTGAAAATTTAAAACAATGTACTTGGTAACATCTGAGTTATCATCTCTTTATCATCTCAGTACCATGGTTAACTCAAGTATAAACTAAAGTGGATGCAACTCTGAGGTCCCTTACAGCTATGGTGACCTGTGATTTGCTGTGCAAACCTGGTCACTTTCAAGACTAAAAGGGGGCATTACTAATAATAATGCTAGGATAAGGGGCATAAACTGGGTATGTTTTAGAGTTATAAAACTTCATGATCCCATACTACCAAGCGACACAACAGCTACCCCTATCCAGGGATGTGGAGCTGATGAAAGTCTAACATGTTCTATTACGTCTGCATGGCCATAGGGACTTTGTGGGCTAATACACATCAATCCGGGTGAGGCGGTTTGGCACCCCCCAGGTCCCCCCAGGTCCCCCCACAAAGCATTTTAAATTGGTTTGAATTTGGGAACAGGGTTCCATATGGACAGAGCTGGACTTTGACAGCCTGAACATATTTACTGAAGACAACAAATCATTGACAGACTAAATGCAACAGAGGAAAGACCTGGCCTGTGTGTGCTCAGAATCTGACTTTGTAATTGTAGCCTCCTTGAGACAGGCCTAATCAATTAGAAGAGGCTGATTTTAACCAGTTGCAGGCTCATTACCCTGCATTCCAGTTTATGTTGATGAAAATCAGTTTCAGTCTGTGGCCTGGAACTCATGTACAGCACTTCCTGTGGCCTCTTACATAAACACTACAAAACAATTTTATTTGGAGTTGCCCTTCTCCCTAAACACACACACACACACACACACACACATACACACACACACACATACACACACACACACTCTCTCTCTCTCTCTGTGAATCATGATTAAAATAGAGCAATTGTATGTGGATCTAGAGTCCATAACCAGAAACATACATGACCAGGAAACATGCATGAAGTCAGAACTTGAGGCAGTAACTCACACATGCACTGGTAGAGGGGCAGATTTGAGAGAGTGTCAAATATCCAGGCTCCAGCAGCAAGTGAGCTCAGCTCAGTGCCACAGAATGGAACAGAATGAACTGTTATTGAAAATGATGACCTTTCAAAGAAAATATATAACATAGCAAAAAGCCAAGGTCTTAGAAACAAAGAAGATACCTGAGTAGAGTTCACACTCGTTCCTGAGTGACCAGCTAGAGAATAAACATCAAACTTTCAAGTAAACAAGGACAGTTTTTCCCGAGAAGCTTCTATGAGAGAACTATCTGACACTGATTCTGATGTGAGGCTAGTCTTACAGAAGCAGGGGGAGCATATGGCAGAGCCGCTCACAACACCTTCTACATTTCAGAGACCTGCAACCATTCCAAAATAGGGACATAACTATGAATCATACCTGGCAGGCTGTCCTTGGTGGATCTGTTGAGGCAGCAAGTCAACAGGAAGAGAATATCAATATATACAGCTCTGGTCACCAAACATGGATTTTGCCTAGAAAGGTAATGAACAAAATTATTGATATTTTCTCTCCCACAGGCCTGGGTCATAGGAAGGAGAAAATAGGTATTTTCTCCAGGTGTGACATGAGTCAACAGTTATGGCAAATGCTAAAAAAAAGAAAAGAAAAAAAAAAATGTATGATCATCGATGGCAAGAAAATCTATCAGCGCTTCCTGTGGAACATGAAATCCTTGAACATAAGGTGGTGGCCAGGGATACGTATGGACAAAGAGATAAAGCTCTATTCAAATACACCAAAAACAAACAAAAACCAAGATCCCATCCCAGTTAGTTGAAAACAAGGTGGGGTAGAAGGAGAGGAGATAATATTCTGTTGCTCTCCTCTTAGGTGGAGACATTTTGGGGGAAAAAAAATCAGACTTGCTTAGAAAAGGTAAAGAACAGAAGACAGGAGCCCTCATGAAGGGATGAATGCCGTTACCACAGCAGTGGGTTGGTTACTTTGAGACTGAGTTTGCTGTAAAAACAAGCTTGGGCAGATTTCCTCTCTGTCTGCAAGCTTGCTTCATGCTTGCTTCTGTCTTCCACTCTTCCACGTGACATGACCCTCACCAGATGCTATGCTCTTGGATTTCCCAGGCCCCCAAACCGTGAGCTGAATATGCTGCTGCTTCTTCTTTTAAACATATTAGCAGCCGGGCTCGGTGGCTCAGCCTGTAATCCCGCGCCTTGGGAGGCTGAGGTGAGTGGATTGCCTGAGCCCACGGGTTCGAGACCCGCCTGGGCAACTCGGTGAGACCTCATCTCTACAATAAATCAAAAAATTAGCCAGGCGTGGTAGCACGTGCCTGTAGTTCCAGCTACTTGGAAGGATCGCTGGAGCCCAGCAGGTTGAGGCTGCGTGGCTGGGAGCAGCCACTGCACTCCAGTCTGGGCGACAGAGTGAGACTCCAACTCAAAAAAACAAAAAAAACACATATTAGCCCATCCATGGCAGTCTGCTATAGCAGCAGAAAGTGGACTAAGACACTTCACTGTGAGTTCCTGTGGGTGTTGCGATGTGGCACCATAAACTTAAAATGCCCTTCTCAGGGCCTGACCGTGGTGGATGCTCCAGAAGGTTCATTCTCTGCCCTTCTCCACTCCCAAGAGAAGATGAAGGGGTGGCATTGACTCTAGCCCAAGTGTTCTGGCTGATCGATTTCCATTTGGCTTGACCCCTAGACCTTTCCTTCTCATTCCCTGTACATTGACAGTTTCGCCCTTTCCCGAAGTTTATTCCCCCTTCTGCCTATATCCTGAGGCTGGCATATGCTCTAACATGAAAAGCATGTATCAGACACTTCTGATGTGAAGTGAACTGCCTTGAGTTAGGCCTTTTTTTTTGCTGACCTGCTCCGTGTCTCAGCCCCACTGACTGGCTTCACTTACAGGGTCTGATAGCTCTTTGACTCCTCCTCCACTGAAACCAGTGGTTTATAAGCAGGCCTCAGGTCTGGCCTAATTTCATACCTGTGCCTAGCTGTTTTTAACAATAGTTTTAACAATTAGATAACACGTGCACACAGTATAAAAATAATTCAAGCAGTGCAGAGGAACAAATTCCAAGTAGGTACAAAGTTTAAACATTTAAAAAATGAAACTAAGCCGGGCTCGGTGGCTCAGCCTGTAATCCCGCGCCTTGGGAAGCTGAGGTGAGTGGATTGCCTGAGCCCGCGGGTTCGAGACCCGCCTGGGGAGGCGAGACCTCATCTCTACAATAAAATCAAAAAATTAGCCGGGCGTGGTGGTGCACACCTGTAGTTCCAGCTACTCGGAAGGCTGAGGCAGAAGGATCGCCGGAGCCCAGCAGGTCGAGGCTGCGGTGGCCGGGAGCTGCCACTGCACTCCAGTCTGGGTGACAGAGTGAGACACTCCAACTCAAAAAAAAAAAAAAAAAATGAAACTACAAAATCCTGCAAGAAAATATGGGTGAATTAATATACATATAAAATCTTAAAGAAGAGTTGAGCCGGGCTCGGTGGCTCAGCCTGTAATCCCGTGCCTTTGGGAGGCTGAGGTGAGTGGATTGCCTGAGCCCGCGGGTTCGAGACCCGCCTGGGCAAGCGAGACCTCATCTCTACAATAAATCAAAAAATCAGCCGGGCG
>CAUYQG010113628.1:0-19370 GCA_963574415.1 Tarsius wallacei
AGCCCTTCTGGGGGCCACGGTGTCCCCTCCAGCTGCCTTAGGCACTGTCTGGGCCGGGCCCTGACCCTGGCTCAAACAACCAACCAACCAACCAATCAATCAAACAAACAAACAAACAAACAGGTGGTAGGTGAGATTTGACCTCCCGACTATAATTTTCTGACCCCCTAGACTGAGCTATCTCTAAGGAAATGTCTGGGTCAGACAGTTGACACGTTTTCATGCAACGGAAAGCGTCTTGCGGCCGAGCTGGGGGAGGGGCTTGTCTGGTCCGCACTTACTTGCTCAAATAAGGTTCTGAGAAATGAGACCCTGTTTCCACAGGGGTTGTTGAAGACGGGAGTGGCGCCTTGAATGCCGAGGTTGGGGTAGCTCAGCCCCAGGATGCTGTCAAAGACCGCAAATTTCATGAAACTGCCAGGCTCCTTGACGCTCAGGCCGAATGCCTGGCCCACGTCCACAAGGCCCCCGATCTGCGGGAGAGAAGGGCGTTTCCATGTGAGGGTCCCAGAAGTGGGACCAGGGCCTGGCAGTCCCACAGAGATGTCACAGCCCCCCAGAGGAAAGCTGAGGCGGCCGTGCCCTGGGCTGCGCCCCTGACGGTCACGACAGGCGAGAAGAGCTGGGTTGTGTGTCGGTGGCCCTGTAGGTTCTAACCCACACCCGCCCCTCCTGAACTTAGTCAAATAGGCCTCATCTTCTTTTTACAGGTGGGGAAACTGAGGCTCCGAGTGTGACCACATGGTTCCCACTTGAAAAATGTGTAGAGAAGCTTGTCTTCTTTTTTGGCATCACCGTGGTCTGATGACAGAGATGGAGGGAATTTGTTGCAGACTCGATAGGTGGTCTTTTCTGCATGTCCCTGAGGGATGGTAGCCCACGACACCGGGTAGCTACTGGGGTTCTTAAAACAATTCTAGCCGGGCTCGATGGCTCAGCCTGTCATCCCAGCACTTTGGGAGGCCAAGGTGAGTGGATTGCCTGAGCCTGCAGATTCAAGACCAGCCTGGGCAACTTGGGGAGACCTCGTCTCTACAATAAATCAAAAAAATTAGCCGAGCATGGTAGCGTGTACCTGTAGTAAGGCTGAGGCAGAAGGATTGCCAGAGCCCAGCAGGCTGACACTGCAATGGCTGTGAGTGTGCCATGCCACTCCAGCCTCGGTGAGAGTGAGACCTCAACTCAAAAAAAAAAAAGAAAAGAAAAGAAATGGAGATGATACTAGTGCCTGCCACGCCAGGTGGTCATGGGGTGAACTAAGTTATGTGTGACAGTTGAAGGCCTCTCAAAGTGCCAGGATTGCAGGCGTGAGCTACCGTGCCCTGCCATACAGTGCCTGACTCAGTGTGACAGCGTGAAGATGGGTGACTTTTTTATTTTTTGAGTCGGGGTCTCACTGTTGTGCCCAGGCTAGAGTGCAGTGGTACCATCACAGCTCACTGCAGCCTCGACCTCCTGGGCTCAGATGATTCTCCAGCCTCAGCCTCCAGAGTAGCTGGGACCACAGGCATGCACCACCACACCTGGCTAATTTTTTGATTTTTCTGTAGAGACGAGGTCTCACTCTATTGCCCAGGCTGGTCTCGAATTCCTGGGCTCAAGCAATCCTCCCACCTCGGGCTCAAAGTGCTGGGACTACAGGCATGAACCACTGCGCCTGGCTAGGTGGATGACTTTTACCCACCTCTATTCCTTGTGCAGATCTGGGCCTCCCCACCCACCCACTCCAGCCAGTCGACCCTGTTCTCCGGGTTAGCCCTCCTGGCGGACTTGGCATGCCAGCAGGGGCACTGTCTCCCCAGGGACATAGCCTCACAGGGCAGGCGGCCAGCCACGGGGTGACTTTGCGAAAGATGGGGTCTCCCAGCCGACCTCACGCCTGGTCCCGCACACGGCAGGCCCTCCCAGGGCTTGCCCTGCCTCCAGCCCTGGTTTCCGTGTTACCTGGACGATGTCATAGGCAAGAAATCCCGACATCTGCCCAGAGCCGTAGACGAGGTCAATGGGCTGGCCCAAGGCCCGGAACGTGGAGGACAGCAGAGGATTGAAGGTGTTGTGGTGAGCTGCAGACACAAGGGTGGGTATCGTCAGGCCTTCCGAAGGCCGAGGGAGTCAGTGGGAGGCCGTGGGGCAGGGACGGGGGTGCTCACCGCAGGCCTGGCTGGTGCAATAGATGGAAGGCACCCACAGGTCGGCGGAGCCCGTGTCCAGAATGACCTTGAACTCCTGTGGGGGCGTTCCGATGCTGATGATGCCGATGTACGCCAGCTGCCAGGGCCGGGGACGGGTGGTTAGGACAGGCCCGGCCACCCTGGACACCCCTCAATTGTCAGAGTGCCTGCCTTCTCTGATGTCCCCATGAGCCCTGAAATCACTCTCCAAGGCCCCACCTCTCAGTCTCCGCTGGGACCACAGGCGCGCCACCACCAATGCCTTCATTTAGAAACTCTCCAGTCTTCCCTGCTGCTCTCCAAATCCTTGCTTGAGGACCCAGCCTGAGTGCCTCCTCCCCCAGGCAGCCCTCCGAGGTCACCTAGGCCACTGTGCTCTTTTCTTTCTCTAAACTCAAAGCACAAAATATCAGTACTTATTGTTGATCCTTTAATTCAACATGTATTTACTCTGGTCATTTCTCTGGCTGGGCTACAAGTTATTTTCTTCTGAGTTGGGGGTCTCACTCTGTCCCCCAGGCTAAAGTGCAATGGTACTATCATGGCTTACTGCAGCCTCGACCTCTTGGGCTCAGGTGATCCTTCTGCTTCAGCCTCTGGAGTAGCTGGGACAATAAGCACACACCACCACTCCCGGCTACTTTTTCTTTTTAGTTAGAGTCTCACTCTAACTCGCCCAGGCTAGAGGGCAGTGGTACACTCATGGCCACCCCAGGGTTGACCCGCCGGGTCAGGTGATCCCTCCGCCTCAGGCCTAGCTAGAACTACGGGTGCGTGCTACCACGCCAGACTAATTTTTAAAAATTTATTGTAGAGATGTGGTCTTGCCAAGTTGCCCAGGCTGTTCTTGAACCCACGGGCTCAGGCAATCCCCTCACCTTGGCCTCCCAAAGTGCTGGGATTACAGGCTTGAGCCACCCCACCCGGCCACTCTGGCTAATCTTTTAACATTTTTTTGTCAAGATGAGGTCTCGCTATGCTGCCCTAGCTGGTCTCAAACTCCTGGGCTCAAGCAATCCTCCCGCCTCAGCCTCCCAAAGTGCTGGGATTGCAGGTGTGAGCCACCATGTCCAGCCATACAAGCTCTTGAAGAAGAGATAAGGCCTTTGGTTATTGGTTAACAAGAACCATATGTGGGGTTATCAGTGTTCCAGAGCCCAGGGGCTCAATTGCTTTTTATCGGTGTGATTCTGGGCTGGTGAAGAAGCTGGACTTCCTCTGTCTAGGGCATCAGACTTGATTTGCCGTTGGTTTCACTGAAATTTGATCAGACAAGCCTCCACCTTCAATGTGGCTCCTTGAGCTTAGTGATGCATTTAGTTCAGAAAGCACAAAGTCCCCAAACCAAGCACCGTCTTGATTCACAGATGCCCAGGGGCATATCACTGGCACAGAAACAGAGGTTAACTTGGCACCTAGTCATTGCTGGGCCCCATCACTGCAGACCAACAGCAGAGGGTAAGAGCACCTCTTCCTCCGGGGAGCCCTCCTAGGTCACTGGGGCCAAGCGCTCTTTCTTTCCTCTGAACTCAAATCACAGCATATCAATACCATACTGTAGGTCCTCTTACTCGACATTGATTTACTCTTTGCGTGTTTCTCTGACTGGACTACAAGTTCTTTTTTTTCTTTCTTTCTTTCCTTTTTTTGAGTTGGGAGTCTCACTCTGTCGCCCTGGCTGGAATGCAATGGCGCGATCCTCCCGCCACCCCCTGTCCCCCACTGTTCCTGCCTGCGGGAGCCCAGCCCTAACCCGAGGGCTGGCGTAGACCCCCGGTGAGCTGCGGGGCTTGGCTGGAGCCCCCCTCCCCAGCACACTCACATCCAGGTAATTTCTCATGGGTTCCAGAGCCACCGCCTGGTCCTGGTACTCATCCAGAAACTTGTAGGCCAGGCTGTATGGATACTTCTCCAGATAGCCTCTCAGCATGTCATGTTCCCGGAGGTTTTCTCGGATGGACTTGATCTTCACCAGAGGGATTCTTTGGCAACACCGGGGGAGAGGGGGAACAAGAGCCCGTTATCGGCTGCTCCTCGCGACAGCGTGACTTCACACCTCTCACTGCCATTGTACGGTGTATTTTCTTTTCTTTTTTTTTCTGGATTGGAGCCTCACTCTGTCACCCAGGCTGGAGTGCAGTGGCACGCTCACAGCCACTGCAACCTCGACCTGCCAGGCTCAGGCGATCCTTCTGCCTCAGCCTTCCAAGTAGCTGGAAACACAGGTGTGCGCCACCATGCCCGGCTAATTTTTTGATTTATTGTAGAGACAAGGTCTTGCCATGTTGCTCAGACTGGTCTCGAACCCTTGAGCTCAGGCAATTCTCTCATCTCGGCCTCCCAAAGTGCTGGGATTATAGGCTTGAGCCACCATGCCTGGCTAAAATCCAGCTTTTTTTTTTTTCCTGAATCGGAGTCTCATTCTGTCTCCCAGGCTGGAGTGCAGTGGCAGCCTCAACTTGCTGGGCTCAGGCGATCCTTCTGCCTCAGCCTTCCTAATAGAGGAGGAATCTGAAACGCAGGGAAGTCTGTGACCTGGCTGTGGTCACACTGCTTGTTAGTGGCAAAGCTGGGCCTAGAAGTGGCCCTCCTGATCTCTCCAGGGTTCAACCAAAATGAAGCATGAGAGACGTGGCCAGGAAGGAGGTCGAGGTGGGGAATAAATTAGGGAAATGGGCTGGGCTCAGTGGTTCAGCCTGTAATCCTGTGCTTTGGGAGGCTGAGGCGAGTGGATTGCCTGAGCCTGCAGGTTCGAGGTCCGCCCGAGCAACTTGGCGAGACCTCGTCTCTACAGTAAATAAAAAATTGGTCAGGCGTGGTTGCACATGCTTGTAGTTCCAGCTACTTGGAAGGCTGAGGCGGAAAGATGGACAGAGCCCAGCAGGTCAAGGCTGTGGTGGCCGGGAGCATGTCACTGCACTCCAGTCTAGGCGACGAAGTGAGACTCCAACTCAAAAAAAAAAAAAAAAAAAAAAATTAGGGAAATGAAGAGGGCAGAGAAACAAGAATGAGTCAAAACAAAAAGAAACACAGCCGGGCGCGGTGGCTCAGCCTGTAATGCCGCGCTGTGGGAGGCCGAGGCGAGTGGATTGCCTGAGCCCGCGGGTTCGAGACCCGCCTGGGCAACTTGGTGAGACCTCGTCTCTACAATAAATAAAAAAAATTAGCAGGGCAGGGTAGCACATGCCTGTCATTCCCGCTACTTGGAAGGCTGAGGCGGAAGGATCGTCGGAGCCCAGTAGGTCGAGGCTGCGTGGCCGGAAGCGGCCACTGCAATCCAGTCTGGGCGATGGAATGAGACTCCAACTCAAAAAAAAAAAAAGAAAGAAAGAAACACAAAGAGTTCTGCCTACAGAGATCCCTAAAGAGATGGAGAAATAAAGGAGAGACACAAGGAGGGAGACACAGTCACAGACATACATAAACGAGAAAACAGAGGGAGCAGAGAGAAGACCTAGAAAATCATGCAACAGAAACTGTTTTTAGATGGGACCACATGTACGGCTGCACAGGCTGCACACTGAACAATTCTGGAGAGTACCACTCACACTGCCCATGATGTGACTGGTGATCCTGGACTTGTGCAACCCTGCAGGCCTGCCCAAGACCCCTGGACTCCACAGTGCACGTGGCAAGCTACTCATCAATCCACGGAGACTTGAACTTCATGAGAGTCAGAGAATGAGTACATTTCCTTCCCCACCCCACACTGAAAGGAAAACAGGAGGGCTGGAGAATAGGAGCGTAAGAAAGAGCCCGGAAAGAGAGCTGATGCTGTTTGTTTCCTACTTACTTGACCAAGCACTCCGAGAGGGCCACCGGCCCGAGAACCACAAGCCACTTCATTCTTCCTTCCTAGGCTCAAGGCACTCAGAAAAGAGTGAATTCTGAGCATGCAGTGGTTGTCAAGAATTGCTTATTAAATGCGCTCTGGTCAGCCCTAATCATCCCCTCGAGGGCTGCTATTGACTCCATAAGAAATACAAACCTTCTTGATAAGATCTTTACCCTACCTGAACGAAATATTTTTGTATGCCTAACCCCTAACTGTACCCCACAATAACATAATAAAATAAAATAAAATAAAAAAAATAAAGACACTAACCTGTAAGGAATAAAATGATCTATTTTCAAAATGAAAAAAAAAAAAAAAGATCTTTACCCTATCCGAGTCTGTAATGAGGGGACCTAGAAAATTCTCAGAATACAGAGATTTGCACTGCAATCTCTCCCTTGTGGCTTGGCTGAAAAAACAAAACCAAACCACTTGGGCTAACACAAAGCGGGGAGCCCCTTGCTATCTTGGAGATAAAGGCACCGAGAAACATGCGATAAAAACAAGTGCCAAGTGCCATTGGTGATCTCATGCAGTCTTCCTGGTGACCCTGTGAGGTGTGTGCTGCTGTCCTCATCGCAGAGGAGATTGTTAGGAGGAAGAGAGGTCAAATCACAGAGTGGGGCCAGGTGGCTCACACCTGTAGTCCCAGCACTCTGGGAGGCTGAGGTGGAAGGATCGCTTGAGCCCAGGGGTTTGAGACCAGCCCGGGCAACATAGTGAGAACTTGTCGCTACAGAAAATTAAAAAATTAGCCAGACGTGGTCCCAGCTACTTGGAAAGCTGAGGCAGGAGGATTGTCTGAGTCCAGGAGGTCAAGGCTGTGGTGAGCTGTGATCATGACACCGCATTCCAGCCTGGGTGACAGAGTTAGACCCTGCCAAAACAAACAAACAAACGAACAAAAATCGCAGAGTGAAAATGTTGGGAGCAACCCACTGACATATGGATGGATTAGGAGCAGGAGCCCTTAGGATGCTAGAACACTTCAAAGACCTAGTAGTATGACAGTCATACAATTTTAATATCGGTGGAGACATGTTGCATACATCTAAAAGAGATTGTATTCATCCAATAAACATGTATTGAGGCCCTACTGTGGGCTGGAGACGGGGCTTGGTACTGGGAAATCAAAAGTCAAATAAAACATGGGACCAGGCACAGTAGCTCACACCCGTAACCTCAGCACCCTGGGAGGCCGAGGCAGGAGGATGGCTTGAGCCCAGGAGTTCGAGACCAGCCTGGGCACCATAGCGAGACCTTGTCTCTACAACAACAACAAAAAAGGCCCAGCAGGTCTTGCCTTCAGAGAGCTTGTGGTCTGGGGCAGGGACCACAAACCCAAGACCCAGAAGGCCAAGGGAATGAATGATGAATGAAGGAACTGGGTGGACGTCTGGGGCACGGCAGCACTGTCCCACCACCAGGGGAAGTCTCTTCTCGGCTTTACCAGTGGCCACCGTGCCTGCAGGCGGGCCGTGTGGCCGGGCTGGCCATGTTTTCAAGATAAGCGTAGGTGGAAAGACTCGAGTTTTTTATATTCTCACACCAGATGCATGGACGTTTTCTCCCCACCAGCAAGCTAGCCATCGACTTGGCAGTGGACGCCAGCCGGGTGTCCTCTAACTAAGCTCTGATGCTGCCGGGAGACAGTGTCAGATCCCACAGGCTTGGGGTTCAGTCCCACAAAGACCGCTCCCCACTGCAGAAGCCAATGGCAAGCCTCAGGTTGATTGACCTGCGCTTCTGACCAGCCCGCTCTTACCCGGGGATTCCGTGCTACCTTCTTGGGTTCAATTAATTTGTTAGCACATCTCACAGAACTCAAGGCAACATTTACGCTTGCTGGTTTATTATAAAGGATATTACAAGGCCGGGCATGGCAGCTCAGACCTGTAACCCCAGTATTTTGGGAGGCCAAGGCGAGAGGATTGCTTGAGCCCAGGAGTTCGAGACCAGCCTGGGCAACATAGCAAGACTTCTGGCTCTACAAAAATCAAAAAAGTAATTGGGCGTAGTGGTGCGCACTTGTATTCCCAGCTACTCCAGAGGCTGCGGCAGGAGGATCTCCTGAGCCCAGGAGGTCAAGGCTGCAGTGAGCCGTGATTGTGCCACTACACTCCAGCCTGGGTGACAGAGTGAGACCCAGACCTCCCCCCACCAAAAGATCTTACCAAGGATACAGACAAAGAGGTACATAGTGCGAGGTGTGGAGAAAGGGGCAATGTCCCCCCGGGTGGCCGTCCTCCAGAACTTGCATGTGTCTGGCTATCCTGGGAGCTCTTGAACCCAGTCCTCTTGGGCGTCTTGTGGAAACTCCATCCGGTAGGCATGATTTAAGAATGGACGGTCATGTTGAAATGGGATTGGACAAGAAGGTCATGATCCAAGGCTGAGAGACTCAGGGGGAGGCCCAGCAAGGCCTATCTGTTCAGATTCTTCTTGGCCTCTCTGTGCAGACTCCTTCCTCCAGGGGATGAGGCAGAACCCCTTCTGGAATGGAGATCTTGTGACCTGCAATCAGACAAGATGGATCGGAGAACTTCTTTATGGCCAGAAACAGGAACAGATTGGAGTACATTTTTAGTTGTCAAGACCTCCCTTGGGGGGAAAAGGGACAGGGGAGAAGAGGGCAAGGGATGGTCAGGGAGAGAGATTCTGTCTTCTGAGGCCTGCTCTGAGACCTGAAACACCCCAATGCGATAACAAAAGACTGTAACAAGGACGGTGGGAGTTGTGGGCCAGGAACTGAGGATGAGTACCGATGGATATACATCCTAGTATCATAAGAAGTTGCAAGTCTGGATACAGTGGTGAAATCTCTGATCTTTAAAAAGTAGCAGCTGGCCAGGTGTGGTGGTTCACGCCTATAATCCCAGCACTTTGGGAGGCTGAGGTGAGAGGACTGCCTGAGCCCGTGAGTTCCAGACCAGCCTGGGAAACTTGCCGAGACCTCGTCTCTACAAAAAAATCAAAAAATTAGCCAGGCGCAGTGGTGCATGCCTGGTGTTCCCGCTACTTGGAAAGCTGAGGCGTAAGGATTGCCTGAGCCCAGCAGGTCGAGGCTGAGGTGGCCGAGAGCGTGCCACCACCCTCCAGCCTGGGAAGGTAGCATCTGGCCTGGTGCGGTGGCTCACGCCTGTAATCCCAGATCTTTGGGAAGCTGAAACGGGAGGATTGCTTGAGCCCAGGAGTTCGAAGCAACATAGCGAGACCTCGTCTCTATAAAAAATTAAAATATTAGTGAGGCAGAAGGATCACCTGAGCCCAGGAAGTCAAGGCTGTGGTGAGCCGTGATCAGTCTGGGCGACAGGGTGAGACCTCAACTCAAAAAAAAAAAAAGTATATATATATATATATATATATATACACACACACACATATATATATGCACATATATATATATATATATATATATATATATATATGGAACTACCTATGAAGTATTCTAATGAAAAAAACTTGAACTCAAGTCTAGATCTAATTACCAGTTTTCAGGAAATGTAAAGAAAGGATCGAGGAAGCAATCATCCAAACCCAACATGTGGGACACCCTACAGGACAAATGCACCCTTCCATGCCCGACTTTAAAGAAACAGACGTTCTATTTTAAAGCTGTGTAAGTTTCCCGGCAGCTTTGAACAGGAGGCACAGGGAATCCCCGTCTCCCCATCCCCACCCCCACAGGCCTGGTCCCCGAATCTTCTGCCTCAGCCTCCTGAGTAGCTGGGACCACAGATATGCACCATCAAGCTCAGCTAATTTGTAATTTTGTAGAGATGGGGATCTTATTATGTTGCTCAGGCTGGTCTCCAACTCCTGGGCTCAAGGGATCCTCCTGCCTTGGCCTCCCAAATTGCTGGGATAACAGGCTTAAGCCACCATGCCCGGCCAAAAGGCATTTTTGAGAGAATCAAGAACATTTGAACATGAACTGGATATTAGATGATATTAACGTTGGTAATTTTGTTTAACATAAAAGAGTATTGTGGATATATATATGTGTGTGTGTGTATATATAATTTTTTAAAAAGAAGATCTTCATATCCTGCAGATGTACAATGTTTTCAGAGAAATGACAAAATGCCCGCCTTAAAATACTTCAGTAAAAATAAATATATGAGAATAAACATTTAAAAAATGAGAATATAGATGAAAGACTTGCAGACTGCTGTCCTTATTTTTGAGTCAGAGTCTCACTCTGTCACTCAGGCTGGAGTGCAGTGGCACGCTTCCAGCCACCGCAGCCTCGACCTGCTGGGCTCCGGCGATCCTTCCGCCTCAGCCTTCCAAGTTGATGGAACTGTAGGTGTGAGCCACCACACCCAGCTAATTTTTGTATTTATTGTAGAGACGAGGTCTGGCCAAGTTGTCCAGACGGGTCTCGAACCCCTGGGCTCAGGCAATTCTTCGGCCTCCCAAAGTGCTGGAATTACAGGCGTGAGCCACTGCACCTGGACTGGGGCACTTCTTGATGCCGGGATGGGGGCATGGGATCCCTGACAAGACTCGTTTTTACTTTTCTGTCTGAGCAATTTTTGCAATAAGCTGAGACATTTCCATTTGGAGTCTCTGTCCTTAGGGGTATCCTGAGGGCCTTAGGCAAGACCGCGCTCTGGCCAAGTCGTGCCCAATTCTCGGTGGCCCGCGGGCCGGGCTCTCTCCCTAACTCCCCCCAACTCCTCCCCCCCCCCCGCTGTCCCTCGGGGCTGGGGACCCACCAGCCTGGAACCCTGAGGGGCTGTGTCAGGGCCTGGACGGGGAAGGATGAGAACGTTTCTAGGCACAACCCACGGGGGACCTCCCTCCCCAGCCTACGCTTCTTGAGTGTCAGCCGCAGGGAAGGGACGGAGGCCTGGGTTGGGGGGAGCCCAGGACTGCGGCAGTGGGGGTGTTTTGAAGAGAAGTGGGGAGGGCTTCACAACTATGTAACAGAGAGGGGGCAGCTTGGGCAGGACCCAGGAGAGACGGGGGTGGGACAGAAGCCCTGGGAGTGAATGGAGGGTCCACAGAGTGGGACACAGTGGCAGAAAGGGTCTTCTCTGGCAGCAGGATGTGCGTGGTGAGCCAAGTGCCGTATTTCATGTATTTATTGTTATTTATTTATTTGGCTCAAAGTCTCACTCTGTTGCCCAGGCTGGAGTGCAATGGCACTATCACAGCCCACTGTAGACTCAACCTGCTGGGCTCTGGTGATCCTTCCACCTCAGCTTTCCAAGTAGCTGGAATTACAGGCGTGCGCCACCACACCTGGCTAATTTTTTTGATTTGTTGTAGAGACGAGGTCTGGCCCAGGCTGACCTCGAACCCCTGGGTTCAGGCAGTCCTCTTGCCTGGGCCTCCCAAAGTGCTGGGATGACAGCCGTGAGCTACCGTGTCTGGCCCAAGTGCCCAATTTAAACAGAGAACACGCTGGGCCTGGGGGGTTCGTGCCTGTCATCCCAGCACCATGAGAGATGGAGGCCGGAGGATTGTTTGAGCTCACAAGTTCGAGAGCAGCCTGGGCAACACAGTGGGAACTTGTCTCTAACTGTACCCACCCCCCCACCCCCGATCCCCTGCCAAATGAAAAAATTAGCCAGATATGGTGGAGTACATCTGTAGTCCCAGCTATTTGGGAGGCTGAGGCAGAAGGATCACCTGAGCCCAGAAGGTCAATGTTGTGGTAAGCCATGATCGTGCCACTGCATTCAGGCCTGGGCAACAGAGTGACACCCCAACCCAAACAAACAAACAAACAAACAGAGAGCACCTGGCTTGAGAGGACAGAACTAGGGCTGCTGCGTGCCTACCAGCGGTCCAGTCCAATGTGGCTCTTTTGATAAACGGGTGCTGGGGGCTGCGTCCTTCCTGCTGGGCTTCCTGCTCTAGACATAAGAGGCGATCACAGCGCTCACTGCTGCTGAGCCAGGGAGGAAGATACAGCCCCGTTCAGGGGCCTTTTGATCACTTTCTGGCTGCTGACATCACTTCCAGCTGGACTGAAAAGCGCAGGCCGCCCTAAACATCTCTAACTTGAAAGCCTGTCTCATGCGTCCAGCCCCTCTTGGTGCATCTTGGACCCAGAATCCTTCTAGTGTCATTCATTCCTTGAGGAAAGATGGGTCCTCGGCCTGACTTGAGCTTCTGTGGGTGAATCCACAAGCTTCCCTGTCTGTGACTTCGGCCTCGTAGCTGGGATCTCATCGGTGGAACGCATCCCCGGGTGGGGACACTGAGGTCCTCTGGCTCCTGGACGGCAGTGACGTGGCCCCCGGTCTGCCACTCGAGGCCAAGACAGATTTCACCAGCAAATCTCCAACCAATGGGCGTCCCCGAGAAACCCGAGTCACGTGTTCCGCTCATCAGCACTGGCATTCGGTTTGCAAGGACTGCCGTTTTCGGACAAGTCCAGGCTCTTCGTCCTGGAGTTGGGAGACAGAGAGCTGGGTGTGGGACTTACCAGAAGGTTGCCGGGAAGCCAGTGAAGCCCTGGGACCGGGGCTTTGGGTTCCCATGGGGGAACGGGTGGACACTGAGGGCTCTGAGAAGGGAAAACTCAGAGGAGGTTAACTACATGCCCTGACGCGGGCGCCATGAGTTGCCCCTGGAAGGTCCCTTCCCTTCCTCCTCGAGTTTGGCTCAACTTCTGTCGCCAGACCTGCCGCCTTGTCACAGCCCGAAAGCAAGATTGGAAGCTGGCCCTCCCAGGTGCCAGGTGCAGCGGAGACGGCCCTGGCCGGCTGGAGTGGCACCAGGAAGCAGAAGCAGTGGCACCCTGGGCGCCTGACTCGTGCCCCGCTTGGCAGCCCCACGGCTTCCTACCTTGTTCATGCGATACCAGCCCAAGTCAGCAGGTGAGGCATTGGCCTGTATTTATTTATTATTTGAGTTGGGGTCTCTCTCTGTCACCCAGACAGGACCTTTGGGCTCAGGCAATCCTTTCTCCTCAGCCTTCTGAGTAGCTGGGACTATAGGCACACGCGACTGGGCTCAGCTAATTTGTAGATTTTATTTTTGTAGAGACGAGGTTTCACTATGTTGCCCAGGCTGGTCTTGAACCCCTGGGCTCAAGTGATCCACTGCCTCAGACTCTCAAAGTGCTGGGATTATAGGCTGAGCTGTCGCACCTGGTCTTGGCCGTTATTTAGAGTAGCGAGAATTTTCCGGTCAGACTTGGCAACTGAAACCCAAGGTCTCATTCCTCCTCTTCCTCCTTCTTCTCTCTCTTTCTTTCTCTTTTCTTTTTTCCCCAGTTGGAGTCCCGCTCTGTTGTCCAGGCTGGAACGCAATGACACCATCACGGTTCACCGCAACCTCCTGGGCACAGGCGATCCTTATGCCTCAGTCTCCCAAGTAGCTGGGTCTACAGGCATGTGCCACTGCGCCCGACTAATTTTTTTATTTTTTTGTAGAGAAGTGGTCTCTCCATGTTTCCCAGGCTGGTCTCGAACTCCTGGGCTTAAGAAATCCTCCCACCTTGGCCTCCCAAAGTGCTGGGATGACAGGCCTGAGCCACCACTCCCGGCCCTTAATTCTTCTTTAGGGGAGACTTGAGAGGCTCCGACAAGGCCAGACGCAAGGACTCATCGCTTCTCTGACACTGCAAGAAAGATCTTGGAGCTTCAAAGACCCTGATGGGGGATGAATCACTCATGCTTTGTGGGGATTTTGCAGTATGAAATCTAGGTGGAGAGAAAGGCGGGACCCCGCCCCCATCCCGAGTCCCAACCAATTCTGAGTTCCAGCCACCAGGCCTCATGGTCGGGCGCTGATGCCAGGTGGCCGCCTTCCAGGAAGTAATGGAGACACCGCCTCTGGGCCCCCGAGATCACACTGGGGGAGATTAGACAAGCACGTTTACTTTCCTCCTGGCCCTGTGTGTGTGCTGGGGGTTCCACCCAGGAGGACAAGCAACCCGAGGGGGCCAGAGCCACTGGTGGCAGCAGTGACGTCCACTGGGCCCCTTGGAGCTGGTGCCCCTGGCGATAACCAGCTTATCCACATGGCTCTGGGCCCAAGCAAAGCTGGCTGTGTTGACACCTTGTCTTTCTGCTCCAGACGGCATGCAGCCCCAGAGCTGGCTATTCTGGGGAACGGGCTGATGGCTCACGGTGGAAACACACTCCGAGTCAACAGACCCAGTGTAGGATGGGGGTCACAGTGGGTGACTTGTGGCCCAGATGTCCCCGGGTGGACGCTGTGTGTCCACAGGCGGACGGAAGACTACAGGTGGAAAAGTAGCTACGTATTGAGCTTGGTTACCTCTGGCCTTTACTTGTTTGTTTTCTTTCTTTGAGTTGGGGGTCTCATTCTGTGGCTCAGGCTGGAGTGCAGCGGCATGATCACGGCTCACCACAGCCTTAACCTCCTGGGCTCAGGGGATCCTTTTATGTCAGTTTCCCAAGTAGCTGGAACTATAGGTGCACACTACCATGCCGGGCTAATTTTTAAAATTTTATGTAGAGAGGAGGTCTCACTCTGTTGCCTAGACTGGCCTTCAACTCCCGGGCTCAAGCAATCATCCTGCCTCAGCCTCCCAAAGGGCTGGGATTACAGGCATGAGCCACTGCGCCCAGCTGGGATTTTGACTTAGAACAGTGCCTGGCACATAGTAGGTGCTCCCTAAATACTTGTTCTCCAATCACACCTGACATAATTTTTTAAATTGAGTCAGAGTCTCACTCCGTCGCCCAGGCTAGAGTGCAGTGGCACACTCATGGACACCCTAGTGTAGACCTGCTGGGCTCCAGCGATCCTTCCGCCTCAACCTTCCAAGTAGTCGGAACTACAGGCGTGTACTACCACGCCCGGCTAATTTTTGATTTATTGTAGAGATGAGGTCTCGCCAAGTTGCCCAGGCGGGTCTCGAACCCCGGCCTCAGGCAATCCACTCACCTCAGCCTCCCAAAGTGCTGGGATTACAGGCTGAGCTACCAAGCCCCGCCTACACCCGATGTAATTATTGCAATTTTCCTTTGAGGGGATCCCCAATATCATTGGAGGTTGCATTTTTGGCTGGCTTTGGGCTGCTCTTGCTTCTTGGTTTTTTAAAACAAAAATTTTTTTCTCTTTGAGTCGGAGTCTCGCTCTGTTGTCCAGGCTGGAGTGCAGTGGCACGCTCACCGCCACCCCAGCGTCGACCCACTGGGCTCAGGCGATCCTCCCACTTCATCCTTCCAAGTAGCTGGAACTACAGGCATGTGCCACCACACTCGGCTAATTTTTTGATTTCTTGTAGAGTCAAGGCCTCACCAAGTTGCCCAGGCTGGTCTCGAACCCGTGGGCTCAGGCCATCCACCACGCCCGGCCTAGGTTGGAGCAGTTTGCGACTGGACGTCTAGTCCAGGGTTCTCCGTGGGATGAGGCTGGAGCTCCCCCTGCAGGACACGCACGGAATCACACCCTCGCTTGGCTCCCTCCCCTTCCCGGCCTGGCTCTCCGGCCCCTCCCTCACCAGTCCCTGGAGCACCTTGGAAGTCTGTCGCCTGCCTGGGAATCCTGATGGCCTCTGGGGAACCTGACCTAGGACGGCCTCCTTCAGGCGACCCACCGAGACCCACTGAGACCCGCCAGGTGTTCCTGGAGCGCCCAGAAGCTTTTCCTGCTGGGCGGCTTTGCCGAGTCTTGATTTTCTGAAGCCCCTGCTGGGCAGGGATCTCACCTGAGACTCCTTCATGAGTCCATGGGAGTCGTCTTTTTCCTGCCATGGCTGGAATTGTCAGATCAAGGCTGATAGAAAATAGGAAACCCCCCTGGATTATGTTGCAGCTTCAGTTGTTAGAATCAAAACCCAAATAACAGAGGCCTAAATAAAACACAATTGTATCTCTCTCTCACGTACCCTTCCAGGTACAAGGATGGGAACCCACATTCTTTGCTGTTGCCATGGCATCCTCAACATGTGGGATTTGTCTCTTGGTCCATGATGGCTGCTCCTGTTCCTGTCATCACATCTGCATTCCAGCTAGCGGGAACTAGGGAAGGGGAAGCAGGAGGCACTCCTTTCCATAAAAGAGCATAATCCAGAAGCTGCAAATACTACTTCTGCTCGTATGTCCCTGACCATCGTGAAGTCTCAGGGGAACTTCTAGGTGGAAGTGGGAGGCTGGGTAACAGTCTTTAGCGGGGTGGCCACAGACGAGGGTGAAGGTTGGGATTTGATTTCTCAAGGAGGAAGGAGATGATGAGCAGTCGCTGTTATCCCCTCCTGTTTCAGTGAAGGTAAGTTGGGTTGGACCCCCAAGATCTCAGAGGTTCAACACAACAAAGGTTTCTTTCTTTCTTTTTTTTAAGAGTTGGAGTCTCACTCTGTCTCCCAGGATGGAGTGCAGTGGCACGCTCATGGGCACCACAGCCTCGACCTGCTGGGCTCAGGTGACCCTTCCGCCTCAGCCTTCCAAGCAGCCGGACCTACAGGCGCGCCCTACCACGCCCGGCTAATGTTTTATTTATTGTAGAGATGAGTTCTCTCCAAGTTGCCCAGGCGGGTCTCGAACCCGTGCGCTCAGGCAATCCACTCGCCTCAGCCTCCCAAAGTGCTGGGATGACAGGCTGAGCCACTGGGCCTGGCCAGAAAGGTTTATTTCTCACTCATATCTGGCATGGATTGGCAAGCTGATGGATGCAGGCTGATGGCCACTTGTAGTGCAAGGGAGGGGATGGGTGGCAAATTGAACTCTGTTATGTTTTTTGTTTGTTTTTGTTTTTGTTTTGTTTTTGAATTGGAGTCTCACTATGTCACCCAGGCTAGAGTGCAGGGGCACAGTCATGGCTCACCACAGCCTCAACCTGCTGGGCTCAGGTGATCCTTCTGCCTCAGCCTCCTGAGTAGATGAGACTACAGGTGCACACCCTACGCCCAGCTAATTTTTAATTTTTTTTTTTGTAGAGATGGGACTCTCACTGTGTTGCCCAGGCTGGTCTCAAACTCCTGGCCTCAAGTGATCCTCCCACCTTGGCCTCCCAAAATGCTGGGATTAAGGTGCGAGCCGCCACGCCCAGCCTGGCCCCTGGAAGAGACATGCATCACTTCTGCTAACATTCCATTGGTTGAAGCAAATTCCACAGCCAGGGCAAGCCAGTGGGGGAGGGCAGGGGTGTGGAAGAGGGCAGGGACCTGGGGTCCCGCTGCAGAATGTGTGACCAGCAGCCGTGGCCGCCACCCTTTGCCGATGCGCCCATACTCGCCTTTTCTTGGGTTCTTCCCAGCCCACCCCCAACCTCTTTTAGCCGATATACGCAGCTCTGAATGGCGTTATGTGGGAGGGCATACAGCAGGCTGTAAATAAGCAGGAGACCCAAGCCCTCAACAAAATAAAAATAAAAAAAAAAGAAAAGCAAATAAATCCTCACACTGTACTTTAACCATATTTATCATCATAGTTTGCGTTTATGCAGGTTATGTGGTTGTGTGGCTTCATGCATACACGCGGCACAATTGCAACAGAAAGAATTTGTAAAATATAAATTCATTTACCAAACCCAGCACAATAGTAACAATAAAGTTGTGCCACATGGCTGTAGACTAAACCATGTCCTGCCTGCAAATTCACATTCTGAAGTCCTAACTTGCAGTGGAAAGGTATCTGGAGGTGAGGACTTTGGGAGGTGATTAGGGTGAGGGGAAGATCACGAGGGTGGGCCTATCTTGAGGGGATTAGTGCCCTCAGGAGAAGAGACGCAGGAGAGTGTGCTTGTTTTCTCTCTCTCTCTTCATTACCTCCCTCCTTCCCTCTCTCTCTCTTTCTCTCTCTCCGCCACAGTGAGAAGGCAGCCATCTGCAAACCAGGAAGAGCACCCCCGCTAAAGCCTGACCATGCTGGCCCCTGATCTCGACCTCCAGCCTCCAGAACCGTGATAAAATAAATTTCTTTCTTTTTTCTGAGTGGGAGTCTCCCTCTGTCGCCCAGGCTGAAGTGCGGTGGTACGCTCATGGCCACTGCAGCCTTGGCCTCCTGGGCTCAGGCGACCCTTCTGCCTCAGTCTTCCAAGTAGTTGGGACTACAGGAGTGCGTCACCATGCCTGGCTGATTTTTTTTATTTATTATAGAGATGGGGGTCTCACCAAGTTGTCCAGGCTGGTCTCGAACTCCTGGACTCAGGCAGTCCTCTCACCTCGGCCTCCCAAAGTGCTGGGATGACAGGCTTAAGCCACCATGCCCAGCAAAAATAAATTTATTTTGTTTAAGTCATCCAGTCTGTGGCTTTTTTTAAAAATGGTAGTCCGAGTAGATGAAGACACAGAATAACTAAGTAATATTATCAGGGTTAAGTTTAGGTGCACATTACAGTAAACCTAAAATAACTGTTACTTAACATAAAACGTGATTTTCTTTTCTCTCACAAACAAATCAAATCTGGAGGTGGGCTGTTCACAGTTTGAATGGTTTCCATTTCCAAGATCACCTCATAGTTCAACATGGCTGCAGGGGTTCCAGCCATCACATCTGAAATCTAGACAGCCATTAAGACGAAGGTAGAGGAAGGCAAAGAGGCTCAGCTTCCGGCTGCATCCACTTTGTTATGGTCCAAGTAACGCTCGGCCACTCCTTTTGATACCAATGAGATAAAGGGGCAGGAACTGGTAGAAAGAAATTTATTTCTGAGTTCAAATCCAGGGAGCAGAGCCAGACTTGAGGTCTTTCTAGAATGGTTCTGCCTACCCTTCAGGCCTTGCAGGCCACTTTTAAAATTTTTTTTAATTTTTTGATTTATTGTAGAGATGAGGTCTCGCCAAGTTGCAGGCCACTTTTATAGTCTAGAGTTGTTGGTACCTAGGCATTAGCCACAGGACCAGCAGAGCATTGTACAGAACTTAAAGTTACAGTTGCATTTTACATTTACATAGTGACATTTAGCGCAAAGAAAGTTTACAGCCAGGCTCAGTGGGATTACAAACCTGTAATCCCAGCACTTTGGGAGGCTGAGGTGAGAGGATTGTCTGAGTCCACGGGTTAAAGACCAGCCCAGGCAACTTGGTGAGACCTTCTCTTTGCAATAAATCAAAAATTATCTGGTTGTGGTAGTGTGCACCTGTGGTTCCAGCTACTTGGAAGGCTGAGGCGGAAGGATCGCCGGAGCCCAGCAAGTCAAGGCTGCGGTGGCCGGGAGTGTGCCCCTGCCCTCCTGCCTGGGCGACAGAGGGAGACTCGGAGTCAAAAAAAAAAAAGAAAGTTTACAAGGCCTAAAATATCATGAATTGCAAAATTTATGCAAATCACAAGATTTAGGATTACATTGATACTATATAGTTTAAAGAAAGGAAGTAAATAGGTATTTACATTTTTTTTTGAGTTGGAGTCTCACTCTGTTGCCCAGCTACTGCAGCCTCGACCTTCTGGGCTCAGGTGATCCTTCCGCCTCAGCCTCCTGAGTAGCTGGAA